>APFE031351824.1:114849-135514 GCA_000404065.3 Pinus taeda | reverse complement strand
ATGTTTTATATATGTTTAAATATAATAAAAGTAAGTATAAATATAACGCTTCACAAATGTAATTCTATGACTGAGATATATAATATAAATAGATAACTAAATAAATTCGATGTATATTTAATACGCAAAGGAAACGGCATGTGAAGCAGAGCACTCAAGTGGGTACCACAATGAGCACTCAACGTGTACACATTGGATTGCATATGGCACATTGACACAGCACACTTTCAATGCACCCAAGTCCATGGACACACCAATTGGCCAGTAAATTGGTGGAATTCCACAATCTCTGCCTTTCAAAAAGGCCACAGCGTTCACTGGTTTTCTGTCGGGAAATTGGAATGAAATCAAGCTTGTGGTAACTATACCCTCTCACAGAAAACTTGGGTACATATTTTTCCCTCCTCTACATGCAGTTCCCCGTTCGTTCCCCATATTGGGTACATATTTGTTTTAACCGAACATTTTCCCCTCTGCATGCAGTTCTATTGTTCAGAAAGTGTTGATTGTTTATACTATGAGCTTGCATCTTTTTACAGACTGATGTATGTTTTCTCTTTTCATGCACTGCACATGCTTTTAGGTATTCAGCTGTCCTTTATTTCTTTACTACCAGTCCTCTGCACTGCATTCTTCCATCCTCTTTCCACCACTGATTAATCTGCTGTTTCTGAGAACTAATTTGAAAATGAAGAGTCTCTGTTTTCTCCCTTTATTTATATTCTCTCTGGTTCCTCCGAGTTTTTGTTTTTTGCAATGGCGAAGAATTCAGAATTTATTATAATTGATAATAGGTAAGTATTGACAATCGGGCTGGATTTATGACATCAATATGAATTTTCAGTTTTTATGGTTGGGTGGTTGACCCATTTTAGTGTGTGACATTGTTCCTTATTTTTGTCCATCTGTACCTTTTATATCTACCATAATCATATGAAGGTTCGCAATTACTGTTAGCAGTGGGGTAGTACTCGTGCAATATAAATTAGAGGCATTGCAATTTTTCGCCTCTATTTCTGAAATGTATATATACACGAGCCAGGCCAATCTCTCAAAGCCTTACGAATCTCACTCTGTTTAATTAGGCCTGTTTTTTCGACATTGCACAGGCATTGTTTTACCCACATCCATAAAGGGAAACACTTTTCTATTATTTGTATGAATCTCAGAACCATTGCTAGATTCTGTTGTTTGGGAATTTTCAGTAGTACTGGATACCTCCTTCCTGTTCGGTTGTATTGACATATTCCTGATTATTAACTGATACACAATGCAGGTTCGTTGGGAAGGGCATCAGTCTGAGTACATAGAGCAGTTTGCCCTAATTTATTAACCGTTCGGTTAGGTTGTGCCAAGCTCCTGAATTTCATATGGATTCGTTGCCAGCTGAAGAACGCTTGGATTATCCAGAAGCGAGGAGAGATGAATCTGTAGTAGACAACTATCACGGGGTGCTTGTACATGATCCTTACAGATGGTAAGTCTCTTTTGAGTTTAACTTTGGAAAATTCTTAGCTATTTACTGTTTGACAGAAACTAAAATCACCCGATATTTGCACCAACCTCATCCCTCAAACTCATGCCAATCTGAAGGGGCAGACCATGGTGAGAATGCAACCTGTGAACGGCTTATTTAGATATTGTGTCGTTTTTTTTTAATTGGTAAAACCCTTTTGTGGGGAGAGGGTACAGTGTTACAAGATTAGTTTTATGAGTTGAAGACCTCTCTTACAAGGTAATTTTTGAAGACGAAGATTTTTGGCGTAAAGGTCAAAATCACCCAGGTACCCAGTACTTCGACAGTGCCTAATACAAGAGCACAAAAACACTGCATTAAGCACAGGACAGTGGCCAGTGAATCTAAGCATGGCGAGAGTTATCCAGCCTGCTAATGTGCAATGCGCAGTGGATGTAATGCGCAGGGGCTGTATATGCCCACGGTTAGATAATCTATTTAAATCTAAAAGTGGGCATATACAGCCCTGCGCATTAATTGCTGGGCAGTAAGCTGGATAAGTCTTACCATGAATCTATGGCTTTTTTGCTTTATAGAATTTTCTGGTTAATTTGTTGGGTAGTAAACTCAGTTGAATCACCCAAATCACCAATATTTGCTCCAGAGTAGAACCACGCAACCTCCTTGAACCCAATTGAACCTAGCACACTTGCGAGAAGGGGTATGAGAAATGCCAAAACCAGAGGCGAAATATATCGGGTGAATGCCGGTCGAATGGTTTTTCTCCTGAAGCTTAGGAGAAAAAGCCGTTCCAGTAATTTTAATGTCTGAAGTGACTAATTACAGTGTGAATTGATAAAGGTATTGATCTGGTTAGGAGAGATACAAAATTCAAATAGGTGAGAACTGCTGAGTGGTAAAAGAAAAGTTGCACAAGAGTGCAAGGTTTAAATCTTTCCTCTGTTAAGAAGTGCAGAAGAGGAGCAAGGTTCAAATATTTCCCCAGTTAATATGGATGTGTATACAGGGAGCTGATGATCGTAACTCCGCTGGGTAAGGTGCAAGAATCAATTTTGCTAAAAACATTGTTCGGGCTAGGAAAGGTCTGATGTTCAGATCTTTCCAATGTTAGATTGGATTTTTCTCCATTAATGGGATATTTCCCATGATGCAGGAGCATCACCCCATTTCCTGTTCGGACATCAAAAACTCCGTAAATTGCTGATCTGTCCCCGGAGGGACAGCTAGGCTAATTTGTTTATTTTACTGTTAATAGACATGTCCCTTTTTTGGGACAGTTTCTGTTTGTTAATATTCCGCTTTAGAATCAGGCCTATTGTCGAAAATAAAAAGGCTGTTGTTGCCAGCATGCCCTGTTCCATTAAACGATATTTCTGCCTTAATATTGTATATATGTGTACTCAGCGAACTCGCGGGCGCGAAGGCTGGAAGACGGGAAAAAATGATTTTTTTGTTGGAGGGGAGACCATATTCCGCTCTGTAAATAATCAAAGCCTCAGATCGAGATATCTGAATATTTATTGAGTTTATCGGAGGTTGCTCTGTCCACCTACCGAACACAAATCCCACTGTAGGTATTCTTCTTCTGTTTCTCACCATGCTTCTGCTGTTGCAGGGCTTAAGTTTTCGGCTCTCGTTGGCCCTTTGGATTGGCTTATAGAGGTAACGAGAAGACCATGTGATAAGTGACTTAATTGCACGGTACTGGTAACGAACAGACCGTGGGATGAACCAAAGGACTTAATTGCACCAAGATTTGTACCAGCGTCATCACTCAAACTCATGCCAATCTGAAAGGGCAGAACATGGTGAGAATGCAACCTGGGGAAAGGCTTATCACTTCATTTTATTTTTTTGTCGGTAAAATCTTTTTGTCGGGAGACTGTACAGAATTACACATCAGTAGTGCATTTACAATTTTCCAGTTGATTCCTTTTCCCAATTTCCATTTGATTCTCTAGTGCCTTCGAGGAGACCTCTTTGTCTGAGTTCAAACTCTGAGATGCATGGGTCTTTTAATGACCCCATCTCTTCTTTAGAAGGAGGTGCTTCAATCTACTGCATTGGAACTGTGGCTGTTGTTGCTTCCGTCATTTGTATGTTTTGAATCATTGTTTCTGTTTGCTGAATTCCTTTGTCGTCAGGGGTTCCTTATGTTTTCTGAGCATCCATAGGATTCTCCGTTATGTTGCCATCTCTTGTCTAAGGAAAACTACCCCTGAAACTACGAACCTTTTGGCTTTTGAGGTTGTCTCTTTTTTCCGTTTTGGATCTTTCTTTGCCCGTGGATAAGTATTTTGGAGGTTTCTAGTTTGAAGGCAGATATGACATCAGAATGTTTTATTTTCAAATTCTAAATGTTGCATCCACTAAACACTATTGTGATTTAGATAAATATGGATAGATGAATATGGATAGGTAAACCCTTACTAAGGTCTACTTCTACACATTCTAACAAAGGTAAAAATTCCCTATTAAGGTCTATCTAGATCCATCTTTACATACTTCCCGAAGTGTTTCCAATCCCTTCTAAAACTTGGTGGTGCTAGAAAGGAAGAGGAAAGTTCTGTAATATGATGCAAACTAGAATTTTAGAAACCATCATAGTGTTGGGATCAAACCCTGGAAACCATGGAGTTGTAAAATGGTCTGTCTTGCCCCAAAACCGTGGACCCTCATTAAGGATGAACCTCAGTGACCAAATTCGGCGAATTTCAACGATTAATTTCGAAATTCGGCGAATTTTAAGTAGAAACGAATATATTCGTTCGAGTTCGCCGAATTTTATGGCGAACTCGAATTTCAAGGCGAATTCGAATTTTTCCCGAACAAAAATCGTTTGAAGTTCGATTAAATTCGCTTGATGTTCGATGAAATTCGGTTTTTTTTTTTTTTTTTTTTTTTTTTTTTTTTTTTTTTTTTTTTTTTTTTTTTTTTTTCGTTCGCGCGCTTTAGGCTTTAGTGCGCGGGTTTTATTGCTCGCCGGCTTCATTGTTGCATTGTTTGGTTGTGCGAAGGGCGAAGGGTTTCATTTCATTGCGCGGTCCAGACTCCATACTCACGAGTCACAACAAACGACTCTACACTTTATAGCTGTAGCCTGCTCCGGTTTCATAACTTTCATTTTAGTGACCACTACCAGTCTGCCCGACGCGTCTCGACTCTCAGCTGCCGACGCGTATCACGATTCACAAGGCCTTAGGGTTCAGGTAGGAGTCGTAACTGTCCACTGACTGTGTATATATATTAATATAAGCCGAGACAGAGTATATTGTATGACTGAGGTTCTTCGTATGCATACCGAGACTCTAACTTCCAAGACAGTAGTCACTGAAATCGAGAATAGACTTTTAGTTGTAAACTTGTAACAGTGAAGCATAGGATAATGTTATGTATCTTCCTAGTTGTTAAAGATATTAGTGATCTAGATTTAAGTTTTGCTGCCCAGACAATCCAATTAGTCTGTTACCTGTAGGCTATGAGTGCATGGCTGTAATTGGTCACCAGGATAGATCCCTTTATCACAAAAAATTACAGTCAGGTGCTATAAGAATTTTGGTATCCTGGCATCACATCGTGTTGGAACTTGGCCTCATGGTTAGACTGCTAGCCGACCTCCTTCAAGAAGAGAGTAACCAAACACTCATGCGTATGGTCTATGCAGACAATCCCATAATTCCTTATGAAGGAAGACCATGTGGGGTGAAAGACAATCTATATTCCTAAATTTGACTTTTACCTATGATACTGACATTCTTCGAGGGACAAAAGCACACTTCCATTGTTTACACTGGAAGAGAAATAATTAAAGGCTTTGTCACGAGACTGTTAAACTTATATTTCACTATGATCATCACCAAAGATAGCAAAGGTATCCGAAATCCTTTTTCCCACAAAAAATCACAAAGAAACCCGAGATTATGTCTCAGTGTCACTGTGCAGCGTGCTTGCCCGAGATTTCAGAGATCTTAAGCGATGATGTTAGTCTAGAAGAATGTCTCTGGCCTTCTTCCCTCTGCTAGTATCTCAGCCATTAAGTCTGAAACTTGACCTCTGCTTGGGCAAAACAAACACTGAGGAATAACGAGAATATGTGGCACCTGGAAGATAATTTCGGATCTGAGATCAATGCTGGGATATCAATCCTTAAGACAATGAATTTCAGCCCTCTAAATGTGATGAATTTGACCTCCCTATTTCTAATCAAAATCAACGCCAACTGCTGAAGGAAATCGACCTACACTTTGGCACAAAAATGTCTGGAAATGCTCCAATAATTCAGTCTCCCTTTCTTTGGTTGAATCATGTTACTGTGCTGACTCATCATGTCGAATGTAGGGGGCTTCAACTTTTAGTTTTAACTTATGGTTTGTGCTATTTGTCTTCCACATCATGATTTAGTTACAAACTTACATGGTGAAGGCAATTGATCTCTTGAAAATGCCAGGATATAACTTATAAGTTATAATGTGCATGAACTGCACTTCAAAAATCAGCCATATAGTGGCTTGGTCCAAAAAACCTGTCTGGAAAAAATGTCTGTTAAGTCCTGTGAGCAACCATTCATAACTGTTCAAAAAATAAAATACATGCGAATAAAACTGGTATATATAAATAGTATCCATCCATAGTACATGCCAATAAAGAAAAAAGTGCTGATAAGAACATTTAGCAGTATAATTGTGCCATCAAAACAACATCCAATATAACACCTGTTCACGAATCAAGGTTCTGTGTGTACGCCAGCCTGTAACAAATGCTGGACTTGGAATTTGCCCAGAAAACAATTCACTGCATTATATTTACATAGATCTATATATTCATGTAATAGCTACAGCCTACAGGCCTGTGAGCTTAAATCTTGAAACACACTGATACATATGCATAAATATGTGTGCAAACTGTTTTGAATCACTTTTCCTTTTTTTAAATTCTAACTAACGAAAATGTAATTTCAAAAAAAATTGCAGACATTTTAGACTTCCAATGGCACCCCCAAAATCAACTACTGTAGCTTGGAATTTTGTCCAAAAAGATAGTTTTAATCTTTCATGTCAGCTGTGTGGACATAATTTCATTGGCACTTTGACTAGAGCAGTGGATCACCTTCTCGGTATTAGCAATGGAAGTGGAGGTGGTGTTGAAGCCTGCACTAAGATCACCGATGAACAAAAAGCCACAGTGGAGAAAGACCATTCCAATTCACAGATGCAAAAGCAGAAAAGGGTAAATAAGAGGCAGCAAATTGAGAGGGAGATTGCCATGTCTTCCTCCAACACCATTAATTCAGTTTCAAACATTGGTGGATCAAGTTCTACAGCTACTCAAGCAAAAACAGGTGGATCGAAAACATTAAAGCAATTCTGGAAACCTGTTGAGAAACAGGAAGTTGATGATGTTGTTGCTGAGTATTTTTATGCATGTGCAATTCCCTTTAATGTGGCGAGGAGTCCATATTTTAAAAATGTAATTAAAAAGGCCATTGATTTTGGGAAGGGCTATGTTCCTCCTGGATCTGAAGCTTTAAGGACAACTTTGCTAAAGAGAGCGAAAGACAGAGTGACAGGAAAGTTGGTTGATATTAAAGAGTCTTGGAAGCTTACAGGATGCACAATTTTGAGTGATGGTTGGTCAAATTTGTGTCATCGCCCATTGATCAATGTGCTTGTTTATTGTCCTCAAGGGGTACTTTTCTTGAAAGCAGTAAATGCAATGGATCGAGTGAAGACATCAGAATTTATTTTTGGAATTTTGGATGAAGCGATTCAAGAGGTTGGGGTGGAAAATGTTGTCCATGTTGTTACAGATAATGCATCAAATTGTGTTGGTGCAGGGAAGCTGATTATGGAAAAATATAATCAGATTTATTGGACCCTTTGTGCAGCTCATTGCTTGGATTTAATGTTGCATGACTTAGCCAAATTTCCTTGGGTCAATGAAACAATCCGAAGAGACAAAACAATTTCAAACTTCATCATCAACCATCTCTCACTTTGAGCATATACAGGAAGAATGCATCAAAAGAGTTGTTGAGGCCTTGTGATACAAGGTTTGCCACTTTTTATATTACTCTGAAAAGAGTTGTTGAGGAAAAAGTGAGCCTAAGAGCTGTTTTTTGCAACACTGAGTGGGAGAGATCTACCCTCTCAAAAGAAATTAAGGGGAAAAATGTTGAACAAATAGTGCTCAATAATGGCTTTTGGGAAAATGCAAACAAGGTTTTAAAAATTTGTGACCCAATTGTTAATGTGCTCCGCATGGTTGATGGTGACAAACATTGTATGGGTTTTGTTTATGAAAGCCTTGATCATTGCAAAGAGGCCATTGCAACTACTTTTAATAATGTGGAAGCTGATTACAAGGAGATATGGGATTTAATTGATCATAGATAGAAGATGACACATAGTCCATTACATGCAGCAGCATGCTATTTGGACCCTAGATTGTTTGGGTTACCAAGACATAGGGATGAAGAAATCAGTCTATTGAGAAGCTAAATCCAGATCCAGAGATTGTAGGTTTGATTAGAAATCAGTTGAGGGCATACATGTTAGAAGAAGGATTATTTGGAACAAAATCAACAAAGTATGATAGGAGCAGAAGTGATCCAGCACTATGGTGGGAATTTTATGGTTCAGGAGCAGCAAAATTGCAAAATTTTGCAATTCGTATCTTAAACCAAAGAACAAGTGCATCAGCATGTGAAAGGAATTGGAGTTCCTTTGACCACATTCATTCCAAAAAAAGAAATAGATTGTCATTTGGAAGATTAGAAGATCTTGTTTATGTTCATAGTAACTTGCAGTTGGCATTGAAGAATGTGGCTAAAGAGTCATCCAATTCTTCTACTCCGTGGATCGATCATGTTCCAAATGCAACAATGGATGATGCTGATTTGTACATTGATAGTGACATAAACACTAACATGGAATTCACTGATGAATTTGGTGTTGAAGCATCTAGCGGATTCACATCTCATACTGCTCTTGATGACATAGAACTTTTTGATATAACAAGTGGGCAACAGGAACATCAAGAATAAAACTTGTGTTCCTGTTTTAGATTTCTAGTTTAGTTTTTGCATGAACAGTTTTCTAAAACTGCCAAGCTACTTTAAAGTTTAAACTTCAAATCGTCTTTTGCATGTGAAATAGAGTTACTTTATGCAGTTCTGTTTGGTTTTTTCTGCTTCTGATTTTGCTGCTATCAAGCTATTTCATTGCTTTATTTTTCATGTTAGCACAAAAGCTTTTTCTTGGGAAATGCACATTGAGGAAAGCATACATCTGTTAGACGGTTTTGTATCTTATAAAATATAATGTAGAGTTTCTCATTGAACTGCCAAAAGAATATCTATTTGTATGTGTTAGTGGATGTATCATGTGTCATATTTAAACCAATATAAGTGAATTTTTTTGGCCTTTGCTGTCTTGTACTTGTTCCAGCATAAGAACAATAACTCCATCTTTAGTCAACAGGGGTTTGAAAGGACAATGAAAATGCTTTAAAACTATTTTTGTATATTTTTTATGCCAATCTATCTTTAAAAGATTGAAGTGCTTTTGATAAATAAATTGCTTTCTTTGAGCGATCTTTCATACTCGAATTTCAGACTTTCAGTTTTGTCTCTATCAAAAATCTTTAGGTTGTATGTCTGATTTATCATTTTCTTTTATGTGGTCATAAATTGTAAGAAATGTCCCAAAGTTACAATTATTTTGAAGATTCATAAGGCAAGAATTTACACAACTGCAAATTTAGGAGCATAAGCCCATGCAGCAGATCCAGAAATTTTGAAATGTGAAATAGGATGTTTGCTGCCATACCATTTCTCATATGGAGTCTAGCCTCTATTCTCTTGCTAAGCCAAAAATTTATTTGATTTTGACTTTAAATTGATTATATATATATATATATATATATATATACACATTTTTTTTTTCGAATTTCTATATGTCGAAATTTATCGACAAAATTTTAGTTGCCAAACTTTATTCGAATTTCATGGTCGCCGAACTCGAACTCGAACTTGAACCTCATGACTAAGGGATGAACTGCACATCCTTCAAGGTATCAAATTGTACAACAAAGAAACCCTTGGATCACAAATGGATTTCACGACTTGAGGTCTGATTTGTACACACTTAGTTATGTAGATCCTTAGTTTTTGGCCAAAAATCGTTAAATCAACAAATGATTGCTCAAGATTGTAGAGTGGAGAACCATCCTGTAACTTCTGGACTGTTTATTTCCATTGTTGGGACCTGATCCATTTGTCCCACGATGTAAGGTCCAGGAATATTGAAGTTTCAATCAGATTTATTTTGTGATTCAACCTTTCTCTTCACTGCATCCTTAAACGAAACTAGTACCTTAGGGTTACTGGTTCTAGGAAAATGTCCCCTCTGCCGCAAATTGATGATGATAGATGAGTTTCGTTCAATGTCGTAGTCTTGTGACAGAAGGTCATCTTGCATAGATTTACTTGCATAAATCAAGTTTTGAAACTCCAACAGAATACCCAACTTATTTTGGATCTTTTTCTTCAGATCAAAAATCGAATTCATAGCCCAAACCCCTATAAGGATTGATCTCCCATGCAGGATTTTTGCAAAAAATTGAAAACAAAACCCCACTATTGGATTTGGTTGAGAAAAGTCACAACAATACAAGGTTTTCATTAAAACCTCGTCCCTCTGTGCCTCCCGACCCATCTATGGATCATAATCACATGCTATGGGAGAAAAGAGATTCATCGTTCCGCGTAGTAACCTCATGCAATTTTGGGGCACAAGTCTCCCTTGCGCAGGCTTTGGGTGAACAAAGCCAATCGTCAGAAAACCACTGATGCACATCTACCATGTGGATCCAATCACCATGAGATGCCTTCATCTCTTTGGGTCCACTGATATGTGAAAATCGAATACCAGACCGAATTCAATTGTAGTCTCCCTAGACATCTTTCTCGATGACATTCAAGCTTGAAACGACATTGCTCAAAATCCTATCTCCACACAAGATTGCCATCGTTCTCCCCTAGGCGTTGTCATTGAGATTTTTTTATTACTACCACACTATCCACGATAAAAATTTTATTATACATTTTCATATATGTATATATGTATAGAAAGAAGAAGAAAGAAATTATTTTAATGTCCACGAGGCTAAACATAGCATATGGGACAGATTGCTTCTTCATCTGCTTGATATATTTGACCCTTTTCTGTGAAACTTCAAAATAAATGCTCTTATCTTCTCGACAAACCTCTCACTAAATAGTTTATCCCAAGCGCTAGCTGCTAGCACATTTGCATAACATTCCCTGTTGTCTTTGAAGGCCTCACATTCTAAAATGAAATGTTTTTTTGTTCCCGCTTTTCCGGAAGAACAAAATATGCATACTCTTTCCTCCCACACTTCTTTTGGCCTTTTTCCAGTGCCCTGTTTCACAATAGAGTCGATGAGAATTAGTCCTTAACTTAGCAATAAGAATTTTGGCTCTCCAAGAGATATTGGCTTCTATGTATGCTTTTGGTTGATGACTATGAGTGGGATTAAACACTTCAATATAGTATTTTTTTCTTTCTTCTTGGCTTTTTATCCTAGTTACGCTTGTGGAACTTTTCCATAACAAAAGCTTTTATCTCTTTGTTGTTTATGGGACATGCGTTTAAGAAAATGCCCCATTTACTAAACCACTTGTTATTTTGCTGCATCCATGTTTTTTTGCTCTTGCACAATCTATCATTAAAGACAACCTTAGGCCATCTACCCTCTTCCATTTGCTCAATTTTTTTTAAATACCTTATGACTCACACCATAGCAATTGCTTCAATAGTAGCATTCCCTATTTCACTTAACAAGATAGAATAATGAACTACACTTTTAATCTTGAGTTTGTTTGTAATCAAACGCTTTTGAATTTTCTCAATTTGTCTCCACTGCATGTTGGATCTACTGCTGGCCCATAGTTCACAACCATAGAGAATCACCAGAATCACTAGAAACCCAAAAAGAGTTTGAGTGGTTTTCCAGTCCCATAACTCTGCCTCTCTACACCTATTTTGAAAACCATAAAATTATTTCCAACCCCCCAAAGTTCTTTTCTTTCTACAACCATTCCAACTTAGATTTTTGTTGAAGTCAATTTTGAGGTATTTATAATCTGCAAATTCTTCCAGAGTGTTGCCTTCAAAGTAGAACCTATGCTAGTTATGTTTTCTTTTCTTAGAGAAAACCACTACTTTCATTTTGCTGATATTGACTTGCATCCCCACACTTCTACAAAAATGCTCAAGGGATAATAAGTGTTCTTGCAAACTAAGAGCTAATTTAGCAATCAGAATAAGGTCATATGCATACAAAATAAGCTTTATAATAAACTTGCCCAAATAGATACCATCACCCCCTTGCAAATTTAACCACTCCTCAAGCTTGTTGATATATAAACCAAAAAGGGTAAGAGACAGTGGGAAACCTTGCCTGACCTCGATATCGCTTCTAAAATTTTTAGAAATGCTTGTTGAAGTTCTAATTTAGACTTTCACCTCTTCATACATCCTATGCACAACTACTCTCAAATGTTTAGGAACCCCAAGTTCCTCCATTCTATGCCAAAGCTTATCCTTAGGAACTGAGTCAAACACTTTTCTGAAATCAACAAAGTAACAAAAGACTTCTTCCTTTTTCTCCCAAACTTTTTCAATGATGTGCCTTAAAGTTATTCAATGATCAACTGTGAAATGTTTAGGCCTAAAACCTACTTTCCCTTTAGCACGCTTATCTCTTTCTTTTGCCCACTTGCGAATTTTGTTTTCTAACATGCTTCCAAACAACTTTGCAAACAAAGGGTTAATCATGATGGTCCTATAATTGGAGGGATTATTGATGTCACCGCTCTTGAAAAGAGGTATTTCCAGACTAGTTGTACAATATGTGGGGAGCCATGTTGTATGATGTTGTTGAAGATTTTTGTAATGTGAGCTGCAAGAATCTTTGAGCCCCACTTTAGATATTATGATTGGAGTTCAACTAAGTCTTTTTCTTTTCCAACACCCAACTTCTTGATACCCATCTCTACCTCTTGTACCATGGAGAGTTCAGTATCAGTGTTGATCAAGGGGGGAGGGTCAACCTTGGGAATCTTCTCATAGAGTTGACTTGCATAGTCAAACCATTTAGAAGTTGTAATACTATTTCCAATTTGTATCTTTTTCGGTTGGAGCTCCTTCCGAAATAATTTGGGATTATTTTTCCCAATGAGGATTAGTTCTACCCTCCTTAAAACCATGAAATCATCATTTTTCTTGCTTGATAAATGCTTGTAAGCTTTGAGCTTTATGTTATCCTTGTTTGACTCTTTCCGCATTTTCCTTGCCTTTTTGCATTCCTCGTCAAACCAACCATTAACCGGAAAGAAATATGTTTCAGACTTCTTAATTTTTACTCTTTTGCACTTTGCAAGTGAGCATTGAATTAAATGTGTTAATTCATGACTATGAAGGCTATGAATTGCGATTTTCTCTTTCTCGAAGAACCTGTAATTTTGAAGGTATTAGAATTTTCTGGAGACAAAAGAATTCTGCCCTATGGGAGATTTTGTTGGACATGCAAAATTTTTTACTCTAATTGTTTCTTTCCAATCCAAGAGAAACATAAATAAATTGGCTTGTGATTTGATTTTAAGTCCTAGAGCTAATCTCCAATCAAAACTTCCTCCATTTTCTCACACATACCATGTGAGCAAATCATATAATCTACTACACTTGTTCCATCGTAAGTATTGCAAGTGAAATTACCAGACTTTTCCCATCTAGTCAAGCCATTACAAATGACTAAATCAAAGGCCCCACATAGAGTAAGCAATTGTTCACCAAAGAGATTGTAGCCCTTGTCCTTTGAAATTATTTCCCACTAATGATTACTCTCTTTTGTAAGCCAAATAGGGTCACAATCATCTTTACAACAAAGAATCATAGCTTGATCACTTGCAATCCTAGCTTTGAAATCACCCACTATAAGGACTTCACCTAGCTGCGAATGTGTTGCAATATCCGCTTTTAAGGTTGCAAATGGATCTTTATGGTCAAGCCCTCTACCTTTGTAGATTTTTGAAGCCTACAACACAAAATAACATGGTGCAATTATGATGTGGTTTCCATTTTATGATATTTTAAACCAAATGAATTTCTTATTTGAGTCTTTTTTTCTAACTGAATGAGACGACCTTCTTTCTCCATTACTAAAACCATGATACTCCCGTGCCCTTTGCCATTCCCTTGTTGCCTTGTTCCACACTGCCATTTTCCAGTATCCTTCAAACAGAGGTGTCTTGCACCCTTCATGCTTATGTGTTTCTATGAGGCAAATTATGTCTCTATCTTTCGCAATAGGGCCTAACCCAAGTCCTTGTCTCCATGGGTAACCTCTGCAGTTCCAACAAACTAATCTTAAGGAAACCTGGCTATGACTTGATTGCTATTTCTTTTGACATGCAAGACTCACATTTGAGTCTTTGTCCCTACTTTCCCATACTGACCTTGCTTTCTGATTTCCTATTGAAGAGTTTGTTGTCTCTTATCTTGTTGCTCTATTTTGGAAGGAGGTTGAAATCGCTCTATCACAACTTTGCCTTTATAAATGCATGCTCTCTTGCCTTCATCTCTTACTGCCGTAAACCTTAAAATTTCTTCCCTTCTTTCCTCTTGCTGTTTTATAGTTAAATCTTCTTTTAAGGAAAAATGAGAACCCTTCAAGAGATGTTTCTTGCTTAGAATGATATATTTATCAAGCAAGCTAGGCATGATGACTTTTATGGTCCTGACTCTCTCCCCGTTAAACTTACCACCCTCCATGCTTGGCATATTTTTCCTTGCCATGAAAACTTATCTTTCAAGAAATCTCTTGCAAGGTCAAGAGTACATTCATTTTTCCCATAGTTTTTCACCCCTTTAATAATTATGTTTTCTGCCCTATTTTGTCTTTCCTTGCCTTCATTATCTTGCATGTTGTCAACCTGAATATTTGTTTCTCCTTCCTTATCAGAAGAATTGCTAATAACTTGAGCCCAAGTCTTGGAAACTTTGGTGGAATCTCTTTTCGTTTCTTCTCTTGCTTTCTCTTCATAGTTGTTTATTTGGGCAATCATTTTCCCTTTACCCTGGGATGATTTCACATTCACCACCTCTGTACTTCCCACTACAGATTTCTTTATGTTTTGCACATCCAACTTCATGCATTGCTATTCTGTCTTCCCTATCAGGAGAGCTTCCTGTAGCAATGCCACTTGTTCTTTTAAAACTTTATTTCTTTCTGCTAAACCCTTGTTCTCAGTGGTTATTATATGAATTTTATGATCTCTTTCCTTCTCTTTAACTTCTAAAACCTCCAACCTTTGTTTTTCATTTAACAATTCTTTCACATAAAGATCAAATGACCAAGTGAGAGGTGTGGATGTGGGACTATATAAGGCAGAATCATCAATGACTTTTCTTTTGGACTTCTTGTTGCCAAGTGCTTGTAGAGGGGACTTCTTGTTTCCACATGCTGTTATTATATAATTAATTTAAATATGTATAGTATAAATAAAAAAATAACTCACATTTATATTTATAAATAATATAAAATAGCAAAATTTAAAAGTTTAAAAATATTTTTTTGATATACATATATTTTTTTATATATTTAGTTTTTTATATATTATTGAAATATTACATTTTTATTCTTTTTTTTTTTAAGGTGGTACACGAACACTGAGTGACCACTATATCCACGGGAAAATCCAGGTAGATGTAGATAAACCCGAAAGGATCTACCCACCGCTATATCAGTTACCGTTATATCCAAGGAAAAATCCAGGTAGATGTAGATCAACCCGAAAGGATCTTCTCACCGCTATATCAGTGACCACTATATCCACGGTAAAATCTAGGTAGATGTAGAACAACCCGAAAGAATCTACCCACCGCTATATTAATGATTGTTATATCCACGACAAAATCCAAGTAGATGTAGATCAACCTGAAAGGATCTACCCACCGCTATATCCACGAAAATCCAGGTAGATGTAGATCAACCCCGTAGTTCAACCCGAAAGGATCTACCCACCCACCGGCGAAACTAGCAAGGCCTAACCCCAAGGGCGTCGAGGAGATTTGACCCCATAACCTCTTGATAGGCAAGGTACTTAGCAATAGGAACTCAACCAACTAAGCTATCCCTTGAAGCTCACACTTCTATTCTATTATAATTATTATTAAAATATAAATTACAAAAATATTCTATTTAATATATTATATATGTTTTTCTTTATATTATTTAACTTTCAATATTTATTGAAATATTATAATTTTAAACTAATAGATTGTTTTTAAATATATTAAATTTAATATATTTAGATTATACAAATGATTTAAAAAAAAATAACATACATATATTAAAATAATAAATATAACAATCCTATATATATAATATATATATATATATTATATAATATATATATAATATATAATATATTTATGTAATAATATATAAATTATACCATTTTAATATGTATGACATAAATAAAATTAAATACATATATATTAAAAAATAATAAACAACAATAAAGATTAAAAATATCTTTTTTAACATATATATGTTTTTTTTAATAATTTAACTTTATATTTTGAAATATGAACTTTTAATTATAAACAATTATAAATAATATATAATTTATATAATTTAAGTGTATATGGTAAAAATAAATACTAGAAATAAGATATCCCTAAATCTAATATTTGAGAGAGCTTTGGAGCGCGCTCAACCTTGACCTAGCCGTCGCCACTTTTGCAAAACCCTCCTTCGATAGCCTCCTGCTGCTGAGGCCAACCAGAAAGAGAGTAGGGAAAGCTCTACATGGTTAGCCTCTTCATCTGGTAAAAATCTGAGTCCTCCAACATGGACGCTGGAGGGGGCCCTCGGCCTCCCCTCCCTCCTGAGATCGCTGCCTTCAAACAATTGGTAGCCTCCTGCGGCAAGAGGAAAGCAACCCCAAACCAGCAGAAGTTTGTCAAGAAAGCCGAATCCATCCCCTCTATAGAACTTCTTGCGGAACACTCGTGCTGAACTGCGCTGAATCTAGTAGAATGTGGGCTTATTGGTCAATTTACGGGCCTTTGGACCTCTCCCAAAGCCATTGATGGATGGATCTAGAGAAACTGGAGGCCCCTTGTCTCTGAAGGAATTCGAAGTCATCTGGTAGGCAGAGGATATTATGTGTTTGTCTTTGAATCAAAAGAAGATAGAGATCTTATCTTCCAAAACAGTCCATATTTCATGGGGCCCCAAGGGCTCTATCTGAATAAATGGACACCAGACTTTGATCCTTCCCAGGATACTCCTTTAGCTGTTCCTGTCTGGGTAAGGTTACCTCACCTACCACTTCATTGCTGGAACTTGGAATCCATGGAAACAATTGGGAACAAACTAGGAAAATACATTGATAGCGCTGAAAGGAGAGAACAATACTCGTGTGCCAAAATATGTGTTGAAGTCAATTTGGAGATAGGGTTGCCTGAGGCTATTAAGCTTACCATAACTGGCTGGTCTCACATATAGGAACTTGATTATGAACAGCTTCCCTTCAAGTGTCGGCACTGTCACGGCTATGGTTACTTTGCTCGAAACTACAAGAAGAAAGCTAAGGAAGAAACAGAAAAAGATAAGGGCGATTAGTGGACATAAGCCTGAAAACCAGGCACATCGAAACAAACCAACAGAGCGGAAAGGGAAAGAGGGAATCCAGAGAATGGAGGACCCTCCATTGGGAAGAGCTTACCCAAAGATCAAGACATAGCAAATGCCACCATCTCTTCAAATCCCTTTGCTACACTAATCCCTCCAGATGACCAACCAGAACTTGAAGAGGGAGAGGTGCAACAGAATATGGAACAAATAGCAGACACAGAAATAAACTCAGGACCTTAGGAACAAACGGGAGAAGCCACTACATAAATCCCTTATGTAGATGCAAGTCAGCAGGAAAATCAGGATCCTCCAACAGGTGCCATTTCTCCACCCCCTTATGCAAAAATGACTAAAAAGAAAAAGCTGATAGACAATCCTGGTTCTTCTGAAGATGATTCTTTCAAGCGACCCAATAAAAAGGCAGGAAGAAAGTCTCGCAAGGAGATAAGAGAAGAAGAGGTAGAATGACTAAAGATGCAAGGCAATTAGTCCAAATTGAAATGTCACTAGGCATAAACACAAGGACCCGACCCACAAAGGGAGGGTCTACTCCTTCCTTCCCCAGTAAATAATGCATATTGTCTCTTGGAATTGTAGGGGCCTGGGGAATCCCTTGAAAGTTGAAGCAGTAAAAGATTTATTAAGAATGGAACCCTCAAATATCCTCCTGCTTCAACAGACAAAGATAGAAGAAGATGTTCTTCTATCGTTAAGTCGAACCAAGTGGGAAAAGAACTCAGGAAAAGCAGTCAGCGCCCGAGGTACTTCAGGGGGCCTTGCAACCTTATGGTTGGAGAATATGTTTCAGCTGAAGAGCTCCTTCGCAACCCAACACTGGATATACACAGATCTTCTACACCTCCAAAGTAAGACTTCTTTAGCCCTCTTCAATCTATATGTTCCTGTTAATTTTTTGGAAAAGAAGGACTGTTGGCACACTCTCTCAAATTTCCTAGAAATCTACTCCCCCCAAACATCATGCTGGCAGGGGACCTTAACATCACACTAGATCCAAATGAGAAAAAAGGTGGAGTATGGGGTAAAGATCCCTTCCATGTCTCAGTGGAGTCTCTAATTCTCGCATGTGACCTACTTGATCTCAAACCCAAGAAAGTTCGTTATACCTGGACCAACAATAGAGTTGGTAATGCCAACATTGCTGCTCGTCTAGACTGGTTTCTAGTTCAAAGTACTTTGATGGAGGGGAAGTATTTAATCTCTTCAAAAATCCTGCCCAAAATAACATCTGACCACAATCTGTTAGACCCATATACTACTAGTGTAACCCCTTATTGTTATTAGTACAACCCACTTATTATATTGATGTGCCCATGTAGTGCCCATATTGTTACTGTTGTGCCCCATAGAAGCCCACTATTGTTATTATTGTGCCCTTACATTATTATTGTTATGTTGGCTTAGATTATGTTATGACCCCTTAGACTCCTATATATAGAAACGAGGTCTTTTCATTTGTATCATCCAAGAATTCTTCATTTATGTAATGTAAAGGAGGTTGCCCCCTCTAAGCGGCTGAATTCTAAGGCGTTGATCTATCTTTTCTTGAGCTTGTTTCATAACATTTGGTATCAGAGCTTTGGATTATAGGGTTTCGTTGCTCCAAACAGTTCATCGTGGCATTTTTGCTATAACTTGTTTTCTACGATGTTTCAGAAGCTAAAAAAAAACCCATTTGAGAAGAAATCACGCTAAATCTCAGGTCCGAATATCAAAGCTTTTCGCGCTATATTTGCAGAGATATGATATGAGGAAATTGGTCTTTTTGCAGACTCTTGAATTACATTCCAAACAGGTGACCTGGGGAAAATCGTCATAACTTTCTCTCTGATCATCGGATTGAAATTTCGTAAGAAGGTATAGAAAGAGGATGGGCTGTAGTTTCTTGTATATATTGTTCAGAGCCAAAGTTCGAAATAGTGACTCGTGTCACGTCGTACAAGTTCTCTCTACTGAACTAGTCTATAATCAGGTCACTACGGGAGATTTCGCATAACTCTTCCTTGGAGAATTCAATTTGGATTAGACCGGTGGCATTGGAAAGACGACACAGAGGGCTACTATAGGTCGCAATTTCAGAACTTAAAGATCTGAAAGTACAGAGTTATACTCGTTTCAAGATTGATCTCCTAAAATAAAAAAAAGCAAGATGAGGAAGTTTGATGGCAAGGATCCGGTAAATTGGATACCTCAAATGGAGTAATATTTTGATCTACATGGTGTACCACTGTTACAAAAGGTATGTATTGCATCTTCATATTTAGAACCAGATCAATTTTTATGGTATGAAGGGCTTTGTTCTCGTAAACAACTTATTATGTGGTCAATTTTCACGGAGGAAATGATAACACATTATGAAGATACAAAGAGCAACACCACAACAATTGGAAAGAGTAAAAGGGCTTCGTGACATAGTGGAAAGAAAAATTATGGAAACCAGGAAGTATACCCCTCACAACTATAAACATGGAAGTGTTGTTTCTCTTAGCCTTCCACAACCTACAAGGGTTACACCACAACAATTGGAAGAAATAAGAGAAAAAGGGATTTGTTACAATTGTGATAATAAATACATTAAAGGTCATAAGTGTGTTG
The DNA here is from genome assembly GCA_000404065.3 of Pinus taeda. Taxonomy (NCBI): domain Eukaryota; kingdom Viridiplantae; phylum Streptophyta; class Pinopsida; order Pinales; family Pinaceae; genus Pinus; species Pinus taeda. The sequence continues at coordinate 115,698 of APFE031351824.1, read as the reverse complement.
AGAAGAAATTATTTTACATTGGTTGTGGAGAGAAGGAATAAAAGGATCAAGAAACGTCAAAAGAAGAGTAAATACACCAGGAACCAACCCCGGAGAAAGAAGAAATGAATCCGACCACATCTTGTAAAGCATTGGAAATACCACTCCTCAAACTCTTAAGATAGAATGACATATCAAGAAGAAAAAGGTGCAAGAAGTGAAAGATCACATCGAGAAAGAAGAAATGAATCCAACCATATCTTGTAATTCATTGTCAGAATTACCACTCCTCAAACTATCAAGATAGAAGGACATATCAAGAAGAAAAATGTTCAAGAAGTGAAAGATCACATCGAGCATCAAGAAATGAATCCGACCATATCTTGTAAAGGATTGGAGGAAATTACCACTCCTCAAACTCTAAAGATAGAAGGACATATCAAGAAGAAAAAGGTTCAAGCAATGAAATATCACATCGAGCATCAACAACAAGTTCTCCAACTTTTAAAGGATAAAGCCACTTTGGTGCAAAATCGAATGAAACAACAGGTAGATCAACATCATAGTGAAAAATGTTTTGATGTAGGTGATTGGGTATTTTTACTACTACATCTCAAGCAAGCTTTTTATGAGAAGGAAATGTTGGCAATACTACATGCACTTAAGGAATGGCGACCTTACCGAATGGGAAGACACTTCAAGGTAAAAAGGGATCATGATAGTCTTAAATACTTTTTAGAACAACTATTATCTTTAGAAGAATAGAAAAAATATGTCACAAATATGATGGGTTATGACTTTGACATCATCTATAGAAAATGGAAGCAAAATTTTGTTGCAGATGCACTCTCAAGAAAGGATGAGGATGTG
>APFE031351824.1:93174-109645 GCA_000404065.3 Pinus taeda | reverse complement strand
AGTGTAACCCCTTATTGTTATTAGTACAACCCACTTATTATATTGATGTACCCATGTAGTGCCCATATTGTTACTATTGTGCCCCATAGAAGCCCACTATTGTTATTATTGTGCCCTTACATTATTATTGTTATGTTGGCTCAGATTATGTTATGACCCCTTAGACTCCTATATATAGAAAGGAGGTATTTTCATTTGTATCATCCAAGAATTGTTCATTTATGTAATGTAAAGGAGGTTGCCCCCTCTAAGAGGCTGAATTCTAAGGCGTTGATCTATCTTTTCTCTCTTTTCTTGAGCTGGTTTCATAACACAATCCCATCTCGTTGCTGATAGAAAAAGAGGAGGACTTGGGACCCAATCCCTTGAGATTCAGCCCTCTATGGGTCTCGAAAGAAGGCTTGATGGACACAGTGACTCTCGCTTTGTCACAACCAGTTGAAGGATCCCCCAATTTTGTATGGGAGCAGAAGCTCAAGTACACAAAGTTTGCTCTAAAATCCTGGGCAAAAAAAAACCTCTATCCACTCCAACGAGCACTAGACAAAAGGCTGTACAGACTCTAGCCAAGATTCAGTTAGGGATGGAAGGAACTGAAATCACCAAAGCTCAGTTGCTTCTTGAACAGAACGCCCATTTCAACTCTTTTCTTTCCTTTCAAAAGGAAGAGGAATACTGGTGCCTTAAGTATCGTAGCCTCTGGCTACAAGTTGGAGACAAAAACACAACTTTCTTCCACAGACAATGTAGATCTCGTCTCTCGCGAAATTACATTTCAAAAATATCCACCAGTGAGGGGGAAGTTATCAAATGACAACTACTCATAAAACAGGCCACCACATCCCATTTTCAGCATCTGTTCTAGGAGGATGGTTCTTTCGACGAAGACCTAGCTATTGACTTTTTTTCAAATATCCCCTCACTTGTCACAACAGATTTAAAGATGGGTTATTGAAGCCTTTTACAGAAAAAGAGATAGTGGAAGTCATTTGGTCGATGGAGCTAGATAAAGCCCCTAGGCCGGATTGCTTCACCATTCATTTTTACAGAGCTTGCTGGAATGTAATAAAACCCGATCTCCTCAGAATCGTAAAGGCCTTTCGAAAGAAAGCCAAAGTGGGAGGGTGCACCAACTCCACCTTCCTTGCCCTAATCCCGAAAGAAGTTAACCTTGAGATTCTCGACAGATTTCGACCTATCTCTCTCTGCAATGCCTCCTACAAGATCCTTGCCAAACTATTAGCCAATAGAATCAAGCCTCTGTTAGGGAACCTAATCTCCCCTTCGCAAAGCGGTTTTGTCAAAGGAAGACACCTCATAGACAATGTGATCCAAGTGCAAGAAGCCCTCCACTCTAGCCACACTCGGAAGGAAAAAGGCATTCTCATCAAGTTGGATATGTCAAATGCTTTTGATCGGGTTAAACTTTCATTCCTTTATAAAATCCTTCTCTCCTTCGGTTTTAGTGTTGTGTTTGTCAATTTGATAAAAGCCTGCACTCACAGACCTTGGATAGCGCCCCTAGTTAATGGTAGACTTGCTGAATTTTTTCAAGCTTCAAGAGGGCTCTGCCAAGGGTGCCCATTGTCACCCTCTCTTTATATCTTGTTGGCAGAATCCGTAAGCAAAAAGCTAACAACGGAAATGAAATCAAGCTCTATCCTAGGCATCAAGGCAGCATGAGGAGTTGACCCAATAAATCATGCCCTTTTTGCGGATGATTCTCTCCTTTTGGGAGGTGCCTCAATTAAGATAGCAAAATCTTTCAAATAAATTCTTCATCACTACTGCTCAATCTCAGCAGCCTTGATCAACAAAAGAAAAAGCATTGTCTACGGATGGAATGTAGATCACTCAACTATCCTTCGAATTGCCTACACTTTGGGTTTCCTTGGGTATGACAAATGGGAAAATATCAAATACCTAGGCCTTCCCTTAACCCTGGGACAAAGCTCTCCCTCCCTCTGGATGGAAGTAATAATCAAGATAAAAGCAAAAATAGCATACTTGGGAGGCCAATGACTTACAAAGGCTGGAAAGATGGTTTTGATAAAGGCAGTCCTCTCCGCCCTCCCCATATTCTAGTCTTCCCTCTTGCTAGCACCCAAGACTATCACGGAACAGATCTCCAAGCTCCTCTGGTACTTTCTTTGGAATGGAGGCAAGGGCAATCAGAGCAAGTTACATCTGGTAAGTTGGGATATCCTAACAAGACCACTCTAGCAAGGCAGGTTACACATACGAGATCTAGGCCTAGCAAATCTGACTCTTGGTGGAAAAATCATATGGAAACTGCATGCAGATAAAAATCATCCTGTCAGTAAGATCCTCTAGAAGAAATACCTAAAGGGAAGCTCATTGAGAAACCTCACAACAACATCTACTCCAACAAGAACAACAATATGGAATTTAGTTGGAAGAAGCATCGACCATGTACAATAGCATTTATACTGAATTCCAAGCAATGGACAAAGAACATTACTATGGGAGGATACTATACAAGGGAATGCCCCTTTGGCCACCCTAAACTCTTGCAACGATTTAAAGATCTGGCTAGTGAACAAAGGTTTCCTTTGGCTAGCAGATATTTGTTCTTGGGACAGCAAAGGGAACTGGGTAGGATGGACTTTTCCAGGGGTTCTCGACCACTTGGAATCCCAAAAATACTTGTTATGTGCAACACTCTGTGGTCTCACCCTTGTCCGTCGCTCATCCAAAGACAAATGGGGGTGGGGATTAACCAGAATATATACAGCAGCTCAAGGATTCTCCTCTTTACAAGCTATACATGCCCCTTTGCTAACACCGAAGCTCTGGAAATCCGTTTGGTCCCCCTTTAGTCTACCAAAGGTGAATTTTTTCACTTGGTTACTCATGCACAAAAAGGCTCTAACAGGAGAAACCTGAAGAAAAGAGGATTCCACGGCCCCTTTAGATGCAGCCCATGCAATTCTGCTATCGAAACCTCTGACCACTTAATGGTTGACTGTGATTTCACTCAAGCAGTCTGGAAGATGGTCCTCCATGGACTTAGTGTCCCCCCCCTCTCCCAGATATCAGTCGTCGCCCTCTTCACCTCCTGGGCAGACCAAAACCCGGAGAAAAAAACTAAAAACGCAGTTTGGAAAAACATTTGGCAAGCTATTCCAAAATGCCATTGGTGGAAAGTATGGTTGGCTAGAAACGATTGCATTTTCAACAACAGGCTCCCGAACTTAGTGGATGTGATTGCCAAAGTTAAATTCATCTTGTTGGAAATAGTAGATAAAATAGTCTTTGCCTCCCCTCTACCACTAGAAGCTTTTGAGTGGATAGGTTTCTGTGTGTCAGGTGAAAGGAAAGATACAGTCAACAAACTGATGAATGCTCCAACCTGGCAATTGCGTCTCACTGAAGGTGACTTTCTCAAGTGGTGGCAGGGGACCTCAAAGCCACTATCTTCTTCGATGGAGCGTCCAAGGGGAACCCAGGAACTGCAGGTGTAGGAGGATTGATTCTCTCCCTGGATAGATCGAATAAAACTAGCTTCAGTTAGGGTCTAGGCATAAGTTCGAACAATCAAGCAGAGAGTTAAAATCTCTTAAAAGCATGCAAGATTGCGAAGGAGCTAGGATATAAAACAATTCAAATATTCGGAGACTCGGAGCTTCTGATTAATATCTTAAACTCCGAAGATCATTTTCGTAACCCTGCTTTAAACAAAGCCTTGCAATGAATTCGAAACTTATTGAAATAATTTGACACAGTCGATTCTTACCACATTCTGCGGGAATTAAATAAGCAAGTAGATTCGCTGGCAAACAAAGGTTGTCTGCTATCCTAAGGAAATCTCAGCCTTAATGGAGGACCCTACTCGACTCATCCCTTGCCTTAACCATCCTACAGCTGACAGATCTATGCTCACTGGGCCCAATATTCAGAGTGAGAGTTGTTTTAGGAATTCAACAAGTCACATTCAGGAATGCCAAGCAAAAAGAAGAATGAATAGCAAGCATAAGGAACAACTTCAGAAGGAACAACTTCAGAAGGAATAACTAGCAGAAGGAACAACAAGCATAAGGAACAACAAGCAAAGGGAACAACAACAGAAGGAACAACAAGCAGAAGGAATAGCAGGGAAAGGAACAACAAGCAGAAGGAACAACACGCAGAAGGAACAACAAGCAGAAGGAACAACTGCAAAAGGAACAACAAGCCAAAGGAACAACAACAGAAGGAACAACATCCAAAGGAACAACAAGCATAAGGAAAAACTACAGAAGGAACAACAACAAAGGGAAGAACACTCGAAGGAACAATATCCGAAGGAACGACAAACAAAAGGAACAACAGCAGAAGGAATAGCATCCAAAGGAACAACAGGTGAAGGAACAACAAACAGAAGAAGGAACAACAAGCAGAAGGAACAAAAATCAGAAGGAAAAAAAATCAGAAGGAACAATAAGTATAAGAAACAACAAGCTAAAGGTACAACAAGCAGATGGAGCAGCAAGCAGAAGGAACAATAAGCAGAAGGAATAACAAGCAGAACGACCAATGTTATGTAAATTTTCTTTTCTAGAGGGACAATACGTAAGACAGTATTCAAGAATAACTAAAGATCTCAATGAATTTTTGAATATAAGCAATGGAGAAGGGACTACATTCCCAGATCACTCTCATTGCTCAGTTTTTTTAAGTTACAGTCAATTGTAATAGCATCTTGCTCCACCTTTGGCAATATATCCATTACCCGTTCTTGTTAAAAAAAATAAAAAATAATAGAAATGAGTATGGATTATATTAAATATGTGCTTGGTCAGAACACATACTAATGAAATATTACATTTTGGCCTTTCTCTTTCTTGTCCCTACATTTGATGTTGCTTGTTGACACCCTTGAAAGGTTATATATTACCTCAAATTTCAATACATTTTGAGAGGTATATAGTCTACAAAATTTGCCCAACAAAAAACAAAATTTACAATTATACATACTTCTTGAGGTGATATGTTGCCTTTGTTGGAGGCTTGTTGAGATTCAAACATTGTCTGTGTTGGCTCCAATTCCGATTGTCATAATCATTTAGTATGGTGTTCATTTAAAGATGTTTGTGCAATTCCACTATCTGTTAGTGAAGCACCTTAGTCTCGTTATCTTGTTTGGTTTTCTTTTCTGTTAAGGTTTGAACCTTCTCCATCCCTTACACAATTGTCATCATCTACTCCTTGAGCTTCAAATTCATCACAATCAAATCTAGTTGAAGGACATTCAATTTCTTTATCAACTGACAATCTTGTTCATGTCACTGTAGCTGGTATACCAGACACAACTGTTGATGCCCACAACGCCTTCTTGGCCTCTCCACATGGGGAATTTTCTGTTGTCGCTATTTGTCGGTTTCAACAAGTTCTCCCCCTTAAGGGTCGATTTGTCCAACTCAACTAGTCACTCTCAATGACTACCCAAACTGAGTCCCGACATGCCCAGATATCATTCACCTAGGTGTGTCATATGCGCAAAGATGCTCAGTCCAAAAACAAAAGCTCGTCCAAATCATCCTTGAGGTCAGTGCCCTTGCGTGATTGCAACAATGAAACTTGTGAACCAAGACCCATATTTTTTGCGATGGTTGTTGAAGCCATCAAGCCATGCCCCCCACAAGTTCCTCTACCCTGCTAAGGAATTTGTTACCTTTAAGACTAATACAGATTAATGATTGTGAAAATGATGGGAATGTCGTCTCCAAATGCCAATTGAAATTCACATTTAATTTATTTTATGTTTACAACATAATGTCACAACCAACCATGGACTCCATGTTGTCATTTTGTACTCACAATTTTAACATTACAAAAATAGGGTAACATGAGAGATGTTACGAGAGACTTACCCAAAAGTAAAGGAAATATCTATCTTATTTTGAAACAAGTAAATAAGATGGCCTACCAACCACTTATACAAAGCAAGATCAAGCTTACTTATGGTGAACTAAGAATGAATTAAAAGACTAACCCAAAAGTAAGTAAGTATGTATATATATATATATATATACCAAATTTAAAGATTAGAGTACTCTTATTCTTTTCCCCGCATGTGGGAAAACCTATCATAACTCAATGGTCAAACCAGCAGTGAAGACAACCATCTCTAGCTGTTATCCGCGAATGCAGACAGACTCATCACCATTATTCAAGGAAAACCACGTCCGTAAGGGGGCAAACTTTCATTTGTACCAGAGGGTCTTAGGTTGTTAACTTGTTTCCGTGCGTCTGAGGAAGACGAGCTCTTAGCCAAGCAGAAACAATTTTAAGGCATACTCTAGGCCCTGATTAAAGTATTCTTGTAATATACCTATGTTTTTTTTAATTTACTCTATATATTATTGGAATATTATATTTCTATTTAATTGTTTATAAATATATAAATTTAATTTAAATATGCATTTGTATACATCCAAAATTAATACATAATAAAAATATATGAGAATAAAATTAAATTATTAAAATAATTTTAATATGATTGATGGTGTTGATTAACATACACTAAGACAATGTGGTCTATGAGGACTTGAAGAAAGAGGGGTCTAATTGTCATTTTTCAAATCTTGTTTCTGTGATCAAGAGCAGAGTTCTAAGAAGTTCAAAATAATTGTATTTTTTTTCATATTTAATTTTATATTTATTGAAATATATATTTTTTTTATAACTTTTATGATATATAAATTATATAATTTAAAATGTATATATTATTTTAAATTCATGTCTATAAATAAAAAATTAAACACACACATATATATATATTACATTCAAAGACATATATTCACAATAAATTTAAAAATAAAATATATTTATAATTTAGATATGTTTTTTTTATATCTCACTTCTAATTTTTCTTGAATTGTACAATCTTATTGAAAGATTATATTCATATATGCTTAACAAAATTTGATTTTTTTTTTTTTTTTTTTTTTTTTTTATTTTTTTTTTTTATTTTTTTTTTTTTTATTTTATTTTTATATTTTTAATGATATATTTCATATTTTATTAAATTGTTATAAATATATAAATTTTCATAATTTAAGTGTATATGTATAAATAAAATTTAATATATCAAAATTTTGAAGATCAAGTTAAACAAATAGAAATGAAAAATATATTTAAAATAGAACTATTCACCTATGTAAATTAATAGACTATAACATCTTCCCAAAGCTAACTTAACTTATATCCATCTGTCTCATTATCAATTTTTACATTTAGAAAACAACATTCCATTAATGCACGAAAACTTAATTTTATTTTTTCATTACAACCCTTTTTGAATTTCATCTAATTTTATTACTAACATAAACCAAATTTCAATATAATTTTAAGCAAATTTTATAAACTAGTCTAACAATAAATTGTATTTCATATTTACTATATATTTAATTATATTATAAAAATTTATGAAATATTCTTATTTTTTAATTTATACACTATTCAACTTCAAAGTATAAATTTTTATTTTTATTTTTTTTTAGAAATCACAAATACTTGTTTTATATTTTTCAATTTTTTTTTTAAATATAATAAAAGACAATTGTCTAACTGGACTATTTTCCCTGAAAATCAGGAATATTTGATAAAATTTTTCAAGGATTTTTCTAAATCCAGGGTATAGCTGTCAAACTTCAAGATATTGGTGCCTTAGATGTATTTGATGTTGATGAATCCATTTCCACCATAAAAAACATGATTCAAGAAATACTACCACAACATTTCTTGAATTTTTTTTGCTCGACCACTTGGACAATTCCTCCGCCTCAGTAGACGACACACACACACATATATAATTATATTACTAATATATTTATATAATATAAATAGATAACTAAGCAAGCTACATAGTAGCGATGTCACCTAGTTTAAATATAGCTAAATTAAAATAAAAGACTATGAAGATCTGGTAAAATAGAAGCCTATATAAATGCATGCAAAAACATAAACCTAGGAAAGAAGAGATAAAATTATCTAGAGCACTTAGTTTAAATATAGCTAAATTAAAATAAAAGACTATGACTATTTGACAAAATAGAAGCCTATATAAATGCATGGAGAAACATAAACCAAAACTACAAAAAAAGGGATAAAATTATAGGGAGTCAAGTTATACAACTTGTAAATTCTAAAGATCTAGATAACAAATTATTAATTATTTTCTCTTCATTAATATACTCTATTTTATGTTTTTTCTTTTTTTTTTTTTTTCTGACGAGTCACCATGCATTTGTGTATAGCATCCAATGATGACTATTCTAGCAACCACGACAACTACTCAACTCTTAGTTTATGATAGGTTTTCCCATTGTGGAAAAAAGAAGAAGAGAAAAAATCACTTAAATCAATATGGATTTGGAATTTGTAGATGTTTAACGTAAAATTTAAAGATAGATAGTTTGTATAAGATTTTACATATTATAAACTTGGATCAATTTACCAAGTTAACAACATATATTTTGTTTACATTTCATACAAACATTCTAATGATTTTTTAAATTTCTTTTTTGGTCTCTTTAAAAATTCTAAAATGTAATTTAAAAATGAGAGAAAAAGCTTAAATTATACCCTAAACAAAAAACTTTATTATGTTAATATTGATGGTTGAAAATGGGCTTACATAGTGTCAAATTTGAAGCAACACCATTATGGTGACTTTAATCAACAAATTTTACTAAAGTTTGAAACTACTAAACAATGAAAAGATGTTGAATGGAACCAGATTGGTTCACACATGTAGATTTAGGAAATGTTATGGAGTTCTTTACACAGGGGAATATTCTGTTGGGAAACCAGATTGGTTCACACATATAGATTTAGGAAATGTTATGGAGTTTTTACACGGGAATATTTTGTTGGGAAAAGTTTGACAAAACATTTATATTTTAAGGAAAAACCAAGTCTAATATTTCTGGCCAAACCTTTTATTAATTAGGGTAAAAAATATTGGGTACATCTAAAGATGCAAATTGATGACATGACTATATTAAATAAAGAAATTTAGAGCATTAAATATTTAATAAAATCACTTATATGAAAGTAAGGCCAGTGAGATAGGAATGTAATATGGGTAAAATCAAAATGCCACTTGGATAGAAAGACTGAGTGGGAGATCCAAATGGATTGAATTACTCTCTTTTGTGTTTGCATTTAAAACACCATAATGATAAGTGCTTCAACAGTTTAACTGTTTAACTCATCACTAGAACCAGTGCAGTTTTTCCATATGGAAGATTAGAAATTGCCAGGAATTCATGATTTCCCATTTGAAGAAAGGAATATAATTACATGATTCAAAATCGTATTGTAATACATATCGATTATTGTTCTGTCAGGTTGGAAGACCCTGGTACAAAGGAGGTCAAGGATTTTGTTGATAAACAAGTTTCCTTAACTGAATCCGTACTACAAACTTGTGAGACAAGAGGGAAACTGAGAGAGCGGATCACAACTCTCTCTGATCATCCTAGATATGGCTGTCCACGCAAACGTGGTGATAAATACTTCTATGCCTTCAACACTGGGCTCCAACCTCAGAGTGTCCTGTATGTCCAGGTATACTTCAAAATTCTGAGAAGAGATTGATAGGGATATTTTGTACAGCTATAGTTTGAAGGAACTTAAATAACTTCTTTTCGAATAAGTTTGTGAAAATTTGATTCGTTAGAAAATTGATTTGTTACCTGTGCATATTAGTATTACTTTGTTAATACTTTGGTAGGGCAGTTTTTTCCTTTGTTCCTTTCTTTTTCTTCTTCCTTGTTTTGCGTGTTGGGGGGTGGTTAAATCTGATTTGCTTTCTGTTTTCTTAAACTTTTATTTCAGGAAAATCTGGAAGCAAAAGCAGAGGTCTTGCTTGACCCCAACAATCTGAGTGAAGATGGAACAGTGGCATTAAATTTTTGGATCCTCAGTAAAAATGCAGAATTCTTGGCAGTGGGCATAAGTGCCAGTGGGAGTGACTGGATGAACATCAAGGTTATCAGGGTGGCAGATAAACGTACAGAACCTGATTTTCTTTCATGGGTAAGTTTTTTGACCTTTCCATGTCATTCATTCCATCATTAGGCATTGGAAAAGACTCGACCAACAAAGTATTTTTGAATAAGACGTCGAATAAGACGTCCAAGGTGGTACCGATGAAAGTTCTAGTAGACAGAGAACATTTGATAAGTTACAATACCAGTCACAAATAATCTTAGGCTGCAAGCCACGTAATTTTTTTAGAGTCAAGCTTTTATTATTGGTGGCACAAATTTCTCAACTTAATCAATATTGTAATTAACAACAGACATAGATAATGATTTGTCATTTATCTTCTAGCAGAGAGAAAATGGCAAATAAGGACTATTTTTTGATTATATGTTTCTTTTAACCCAGCTTTTGTATATCATCTGGTTATAAGTTTTTTGAACTATTAATTATTGATTATATAGAATTGTTTTCAAACTATATTCCTTACATCAGGAGTTTACAATTGTCAACAGGTGAAATCATTATCCATTACTTGGACTCATGACAACAAAGGTTTCTTTTACAGTCGTTTTCCAGCTCCCAAGTTTGTACTACTCTTCGGATGATAGTGTCACTTATGTACTCTTTCGCAGTTTCTTATTTACTTTATTTTATTGACTATGTACTTTATTACAACTGCTTAGTTACTCGTGTACTTTATCACAATTGGTTATTTATTTTCTAAACATTCACTTATTTTTCCCTGTCAGAGAAGGAGAAGGGCTAGATGCAGGAACAGAAACGAATATCAATCTTGATGAGCAATTGTTTTACCATTTCTTGGGCACTAATCAATCTGAAGATATTCTCTGCTGGAAAGATTCAGAACATCCCAATTCGAGCGTTGAGTTTGAAATAACTGAAGATGGAAAGGTTAGTGGAATATTATGGGTTGTGTTTCAGATAAAATCTGGAATCTTAGGTGTTTTTTAGATGGCTGTTTCAATTTTATGGATATACAATATCATGAGTTTTTTTTTGCTTGCATTCATACATTCTTGCGCATGTTTTTAATAATTTGTATTCTTGCATGCTTTTGTGGACCGGTCACAACATATAATATTGCCTTCAAATCCAACTGGTTATTAAAAATGCTTGTTCATAGATGATATTTTGCAATTTGGGTCATGTTTGTTGGTAAAATTTCATTTGGCTGTGATGTTTTTAGAAGATTTAAAAAAAGAAGTGTAGCCTGTCAATTTTTTTAATCCCGAAATGATCCTATTCTTTTACCATTAATGATCATATGTTTTTCAAATTTCACCTCATGCGAATTTCTTCCAATCAAGTCAATCCAGGTTGCCCTTTTTTTTGTTGTTTTTCCATCCATTCTTATGCCCGTCTGTACTTGATATCTTTCTTTTGGATTGCAAATTTTTAGCATCATATTTGCTTGGAATTTTTGCACAATGTCTTTACTTTCTTTTGTTCTCCAACACCCATACATGCTTTTTCTTTTTTCCATGGAAACAATTGCATTTTTATTGCTGAGCTCAAAACAAAAATGCATTCTTTATGTGCTACAACACCATAACAAAAATATCTTGCCTTTTTCAACCAAATGAACCCCAATCCTCATACTAATTGCCATCTTATCATACTTGCAAAAACATTTTGACTATTCATGCCCATGGCTGATGAGGAAAAATGACTCAAAAAAAAAAAAAAATGATTGTTCTTATCTATGCATCTGCTCTACAAACTAAGTGACCTATACACATGAAAAATCATTTGGATGACCAAGTTTCAATTGAAAGTGTCATCGTCAGCTTTCCAAGTGCCAAGAGGAGCCCAGAGAGTTTATTGGCCTTCTCGTTCAGCTCTCAAAAAACATGAGTTATAGTGAACCTAGTGAAAACGAAGGCAATCTCCTTCAAGTGATTTGCAGTTGCCAATAAGTTGATATTGTACATGTTTAGAGAACCTTGCATCCATTTCACTACCAAGGAAGAATATCCAAAGACCTAATGTTCTCTTATTCCTATATCAAATGCTTTGCTCATGAAGAATTTTTAATGCCAACAACTCTACAAGATTGTTAGTCCCCCTTCCTGAGTTCCCTTTGAAAGAAGTATAATGAGTTTCAAAACTCATATGTGCTTTTTATGACATTCTACATCTTATTCTTGTAAGATTAAAACATTTACACTTAAGTAATGCACACAAAATCCATATAAAAATAGAAAGAAAAACAACAACATTCACACACAATACTTAGAGATTTACCTTGGAAACCTTTAATTGGGAAAACTGACAAGCCTTAGAGATGCGCCTCTATTTCTCATTGTTTAACTTCATCATTTGTAATACAAGATATAAGGTTCCACAACATCCAAAACTATAACCTGTTAACTTGGATTAGATTATAATCCCATTAAATTTGATCATATTACAATCCTATTTACTTGGATTGTATCACAACTCTTTTTACTTGGATCATACTACAACCCTTCTTCCTTCACTGGAATTAGATTACAATGCCAAGACATGCATGGCTTGGAGTTAGCCATGCGAATAATGTAACCATGCACCATGCAATGAATATAGCCATGCATCATTCCAATACAGGTAACGCATTCCCAACATTACCCCACTCTTTTTTTTATGCAAATAATAGGCATGAGATTTATAAGATCAACAATTCAGGGAAGCAATGCCCATTGATTCTTTACAACAAGAGATCTTCTCAGTACTAATAGACTTAGTTAATGAGTTTGCAACATTCTTCAAAGTGTCAACCTTCATCAACAAACCTCCTTGTCTTCAACCATGCCTCTCATAAAATGTTACTAAACATCTATATGTTTTGTTTTAGAATTATATGTAGTGTTCTTTGCTAGAAAGATTGCACTTTGACTATCACAATGTAACTTTACAAATGTTTATGCAAACTAAATACCTAATCACAATCTTTGTTACCATATTGCTTCCTTACTTACTTGGGTGGCTGCCATGTATCAATTTGAGTAGTTGAGAGTGCGTCTACAACCTATCTCTTGCTCATCCAATTGATCGATCCTTCAAATAGGTTAAACAAACAATCACTTGTAAAACTTTTGTTCTCCATATCTCCAACCCAGTTTGTGTAAAAAAAAAAAAATTGTACATTTAACACTTTGTTTGGTCCAGGTCGTCCTTGATAGTATATTGCATATTCTGTAGTGTCATGCAAATAATTGAAAGCCCTCTTTACGACTATCCAATTCTCCTTCCTTAGTTTTGACATTTACTTGCTCAATACTCCATTGCACAATCAATGTGTAGTCTAGTACAAACCATGGCATACATCAAACTACCAACAACACTAGCATGGGGGACATGAGACATGCCCTCTTTCTTTTCTTATATCTTGTAACAATGATCTATATATATTTTTGCACCTACAGGAATAGGAACCTTGATCTATTTACATTCCTACATTTTAACTTCAATAATACTATCTCAACATATTTCTTTGATTCAACCATAGTTTCTTGTTTGCTCAATTTCTTTTAATTTTCATGCTCAAAATAAAATTTGCAGTGCCAAAATCTTTCATCTCAAATTCGAAAGACAATTAAGTATCCTTGATGATTTTCTTGTTGTTTCCAATCTGCAACATATTGTCAACATACATGGCCATATAAATAAAATGATTACCAATTAGCTCAAAATACACACAAAGATCATCTTTGCTTTTTAAGAAGAAAAGTCCCAATATATAAATATCAAACTTTGGATAACACATCCTTGGAGATTGTTTAACCAATACAAAGATTTCAACTTGCAAGCTATCCCTCTCTTTCCTTTCGTTGTAGGCCTTTCTCATTGTTACATGTAGATTCCTCTTCAAGATCCCCATGTAGAAATGCCATTTTCACATGTGTCTTCTCTACTTCAAGATAAAAAGCAACAACAATAGACAAAGGATATCTAATATAAGTTAATTTAGCAAAAGGATTTTTTTTTTACGAAAATCAATTCCTTATATCTAAGAATATCCCTTTGCTACTAAACCAATATTGTGTTTATCCACTTTACCTCTTTGAACATTTGACTTTTTCTCAAACACCCATTCGCTACCAATGGATTTTTTTTCTAGTTGGCAATTCAACTAAATCCCAAGCCTCAATTTTATCCAAGGAAACATTTTTTTCAACCATGGCCTTCTTCTAAAGTTTACCATCCTCTAACTCCACTACCTCCCTAACAATTTTGGGATCATCATCTATACTAGATAAAGAAAAACTAGAATGAAAATCAAGTGAAGAATACCTTATTGATTGCCTTCTTTCTCAAACTAATCTCCTCAATACCGAGATATGAGGTTCTTCTTTTTATTCATGTTCTATTGTTGAGTCGGTTTCTTCGTTCTTCAACTCAAACTCTATTATCACTATTTCTTTTTCCCTTGCTAGGGATTCTTGTTTAGTAACATCTTTAACCTCCCTAAAGTTGACATTCTGATTGTAAACAATCGTCCCAATTATTGGGTTCTAAAGCTTACAACCTTTTATACCATCTTCATAACCAATAAAGAGATATTTGTTAGCTTTATTAACTAACTTACTCCTATTTTCCTTTGGAACTTGTACATTAGCATCAAAACCAAAAACTTTGAGATGTTTAAGAAAAGAGTTTCTTACCTATCCATGCCTCATTTGAGATTCGTTAACCAATGTTGATGAGGGTGATCAATTTACCAAATAACTTATAATATCCACACCCTTTGCCCAGAATCATTGTCCCAATCTGATAGCATTGAGCATGCTTCTTGCCTTTTCCATCATGCTTGGCCAAACTTTTTCCAAACTCTATGTTATGACCTTCCATTTGCAAATTTCTCGGGGGCTTTAGAGGATGCAACTCAGAGCCATTATTGAGGAGGCATGACTTCGCTCTCTGAAAGTTTGTTGTTGTGTTAAGAAATTTTAAAAATATTTTGATTATGTCCCCTATGAGGCTTCATTTAGAGACTTAGAGATAATGGTATCTCCATTATATTATTTACTGCCACAATGCACCTCTATAAGTTAGTTCTTGGTCGTCTATGCATGACATAGGGGATTTTATATTTTATCAAGAGTACCATTGTGGTCAAATAGGGTTTCACCTTGTTCCCCATATTGTTCGAAATTTACATTGGGGTGAATGCATGAAGATGGATTACACTTTTGGGCCAAATGTGGCGATGAAATTTCAAAAATTTACTTTTTTTAATCAAATTGAAGCCTTCAAAATTCATATAAGCATTGTGGATTTTGATTTGAATAAAAATACAATTTGTGGATAATTATGTTTTTGTCTTAATGATATTTTTTGCAAATTGTTTTAGTGTTGTATATATATCAATTTTCCATTAAATGAAATGCTTGTCCTTGCATTTTTTCACACATCTTAAGAGGTATGTGTGTGTTCATGTAGCATAACTTAGTCTAAAATGTGTAATTAAAAAAATTTATATATATGAATATGATCTACACAGAGAACTAAGTTTTTCACATCAATTTTTTTTTTTTATGCAACATTATATTTTTTTTATTATTTTTCGAAGTTGGTGAAGTAATATTTCAATTGTATTTTGCAGACACGTGTTTGTGTAAGGTTTTTTTTTAACTATTTAAATAAATGGAAAAACCAAGAGTACCCTTATGAAGAGGACTCGTAAACGAAGATAGCGGTAATTTTTGAAAAAAATTCGTTGTGTATATTTTATGTTATTGTTTTTTTATTCAGTCTCAAAACTAACCAAAAAAAATCAAGCATTATGTTTAAAAGAAATTAAATGAAAAATATCGTATGAATCAAAAATATCAAACTCATATGCCATTGGATAGAGAATTCCTTTGTGAATCCAACATGATCAACTCTGTTACCTAAGGAAAATTTTTGCACTAAGTCCGCTAGGGTAGAAAATGGTGTTGCGGAAAATTTTGCAGAAGGGGTGCTGAAATTGTGGATTTTAGGAGCTTAGAAGCTCGATCAAGCTCTTAAAACACTTGATCGAGCGCTTAAATTTTAAATTCAAATAGCTCGATCGAGGGTTTCGTAAACCCTCGATTGAGCCATTTACGTGGTTAACTTGGGGCTCGATTGAACATCTATGCAAAATTTTGTAGATCCGATAATTTAGATTTTAGAATCAATAAATATCTAAAATTTTATCCATCGATAATTTAACCATATTGATATGATATTATTTTACCTAAGAATGAAAATTCAAGTGAATCTAGGTTATGAACAACATTACAATGTTTTTATGTTATTGCGCTGAGACGCGCATTCTACGACCTAGTATGGGGGAAATGCATAAGTATGTATGGTTGTGCCCAAAATATACCTTATCATATACCTTGAATTTGAATGGATCATAAATTTACCTTCCACAAAAGTTTTTACCACACTAAATTTCCAAATTTTATTATAATTTTTGTTATCATGGCATGTAGAAACCTTA
>APFE031351824.1:51008-92709 GCA_000404065.3 Pinus taeda | reverse complement strand
AAAATCTCGAAGTAATCATAACCTCTACCTAAGAAATAAAACCTAGACAGTTTCAATTGGAAGACATGAAATGCTCTAGAACATTAATATTTTGGAAAATGCTAGATAAGATTTACTTGAAAATTTATAATTTTACCTCCAATTGAATGTACAACACACATTTGAAATCTTTCATTTTAAATATGTATATAGAAAATTAAATTGTTGTACAACATAAAAAAGAAGTATTTAAACATAATATTTTTATTAAATAATTTAATCCTTAAAATGTTTAGAAATATAATTGCATCATCTAGTGAATTTAAATAAAAAGCACACATGTTCTTAATCTTTAATTTAAATATTTAATATTAACGCAAATTTAATTAAAATTTCAATGTCAAGAATCAACTCTTTATGAGATACATAAATCTAAATATATAATACTAGGTGCTAAACTTTGCAAATTTTTTCATTGATTTGTTTGTGGTGTATTTTTTAAATATGTAGTAAAGAAGTGGTACGGATTGCCTCTACGGTTGTTGTGACTCACTATTAACCAAAGAAAACCATTTAGTTCCAATGTGAATGAAATTAAAATTAAATATGTTATTCTTTCATTTGAAATTGAAAACCTGTTTGAATATTTTTCATATGATGTGTTAGATGATATATTAGACGAAGAATATTATCTTGAAATCAAATCTTATCCACTCATTTATTTGAATATCAAAATTCCTCAAGCTCAATTCCAATATAGACCACGCCTACAATGTAATTAATATATTAGGATGTATATTAGCTCCAAATATATATGGAAGGGAAGGAAAAAGACCTAGAGTGATAGAGGTGGAGACATAGAGGGAGTGGCAAGGGAGAGATGGAGATAAAGTGAGGGAGAAATAAGAGGAGTGAAGAAAAAGAGAATGAGAGGACAGAGAGGGAGTGAGAAGGGAGATGGAGAAAGAGGGAGAGAGGAGAGTAGGAGGGAAGAGGGATAGAAGGGGGGATAGAGGGTAGAGAAGGGGATATTGAGAGAGAGAGGGAGAGAAGGGCAAGAGATAGATTGAGAGGGAGAGGGAGAGGGAGAGGAAGAGGGAGACCGAGGGAGATATAGATAGATATGGAGAAACAATGTGTATGTTTGTGGGGTGATATAGGGAGACAAAGAAGGAGAGACATAAGGAGATAAAGATATAGATGGAAGTGGGAGACAGGGAAGAAGAGAGAGATGGAGGGGGGGAGGGAGATATAGATAGGCATGAAGAGAGAGTGTGTGTGTGTGTGTGTGTGTGTTTCGAGGGGGTGAGATAGAAAGATAAAGAAGGAGAGTTGGAGGGATATATCGATATAGATGGAGGGGGGAGAGAAATGGAAGATAATTGCTTGCGTTAGATGCATTGATTTCAGTGTACAAATGTTGATTTCTAATCCTATTTGATTTCTTTGTAGATGTTGAATTCTAATTCTATTTCATTGCTTGCATTAGATGAATTGATTTTAGTGTAGATGTTTTGATTTCAGTGTAGAAATGTTGATTTCTAATCCTATTTGATTTCTTTGTAGATGTTGAATTCTAATTCTATTTCATTGCTTGCATTAGATGAATTGATTTTAGTGTAGATGTTTATTCCTAATCCTATTTGATTGTTAGCACTAGATGCATTGATTTCAATGTAGATGTTGATTTGTAATCCTATTTGATTACTTGCATTAGATGCATTGATTTTCGTGAAGATGTTGATTTCTAATCATATTTTATTGTTTTCATTATATGCATTGATTTCAGTGTAGATGTTGATTTCTCGCCCTATTTGATTACTTGCATTAGATGCATTGATTTCAACGAAGATGTTGATTTCTGATTTGATGTAACTAGATGTATGGTGTACATTAATTTGAAGGTAATTAGATTGACATTGTGCATTGATTTTAGTTTAAACACAAAAAAAATATGGATGACGTGCATTATGACTAAGCTCTTGTAGATAACCTCAAACAAAATAAAATCGAATAAAACTTACATTTGTAACTTTTACATCTCCACATCTTTCAAAATTGAATAGAACATATTTCAATCATATTTTAGTTTTTTAAATTGTATAAAACTTGTTTCAATCATAAGGAATTGATTGAAAGACTTGGATAGCTTAGTAAATTTAGGTAAGTTGATAACATTATATAAGATTATAGAAATGTTGTCATATATTGTTTTTTGACCTATATATTAAATTTCAATATGATTGACTTGTATCATGTTATGACTAAACTCTTGTAGATAATCTCAAAAGAAATACTACTGAATAAAACTTATTTGTTGTTTACATGACATCTTTTAAAATTGAATAAAACTTATTTCAAACCTATTTGTGTTTTTTAATTGAACCTTGAGATAAGAAATTAATTGAAATACTTAAAAAATTTGACCATACAATGGTATATGGGTGGGTCACAAAAATTTTCATATATAGATTTTTTATTATAAGATGGATGACTTTAGAATTGAAATAATTTATTTTTAAATTGAATGGTAATAACATACATGTTGATTGCACTAAATGACACTTTCTACAAGCCAATATGAAGCATGATTGTAATTATTTCCACGTTCAATATTAAATTGATATATGATAAAGTTTAATTTATTTTAAGTATCAAAGTGTCTTGCATCATAATAAGATTGTACTTATATCATTTTATGACTAAGCTCTTGTAGATGACCTCAAAATAAATAAAATTGAATAAAACTTATTTGTTGTTTACCAAACATCTTTTAAAATTGAATTTAAAACTTATCTCAATCCTATTTGTATTTTTTAATTCAGCCATCATATATTTTAGTTCATTTTAAGTATCAAAGTTACTTACTTGCATCATAACTTAAGATTGTACTTATTTTCTTAGTCTATGAAACTAGAAATAAAAATTTGTTATATTTTGTAATAAAAGTTATAGTACATAGGAAAAAATTTAAACGAGCGAAATAATTTTAACAGATTCTTAAACTTGAAAAATTAATAAACATTTGTAAACAATATTATTACAAATCCATAAACTAAAATAATGAATGTATCAATAAACTATCCATATGAAAATATATACAAATTACAAATATCACATGAACATCCATAAACTGAAATAATAATCATGTACATCCATAAACTATCCATGTATAAAAATATACAGCGTTTGTATCATATGTGAATGTACCCTAGGAAATGGGTCTGAAAACATACTAAATATCCACTCTAAGAACCACCATAGCTCCCATGTGAGTTTCATTGTGTAAAGTAAGTGTCCATAAGCTAGTAATGCAATATAACACATTCAAATTCAAACTAATTAGATCATTGTTTGTACAAAATAAACAATATGGAAATAAATGATTTTGAAACAAATTTTTAATTACATATATGAATCTAATAATCTCAGTCGAGTCTAAATGCAAGTCAAATGGGATGGGGGTCTGATGAATTTGGGTTGGGTGCTCCCCTGAAAGTAGCTCAATGATTAGGGCTTGCAACGATGGACTCGCATCTCCAATGCCTCTATACCCAACATCCCACTCATGTGTCCACATAACTGTGACATCAACAATACTCTTCATATGGGCATGTGTACACAATGGCAAGGACAAATACAATTAGTCTATGAATTAATTAGCATATATGTGTAACTTAAAAAAGAAAATGTTGAAATCTTAGGAATAGAAAAATTTACCTCAACTTCTAATTCATGTGGTTGTACATAGTGACTCTCCTCCACATGAGTGTTATGAGGTGGAGGTGGAGGTGAAGGAGAATCCATAGAAACATGCTTTGGTAAAGGATGGCCTGACTGATTAATTTCCCCCTCGGATGACCTCATAAGCTCATCCATGTAGCTGGGTTGTGTCTACATGTTATCAACTTATTAATATAAATGAAATCTAATATGAAATAGAAATTAATATAAACAATTATTCATAATTTGACAATAAGAGTCAATAATATAATATATAATATATATATATATATATATATATTATATATATATATATATATATATATATATATACCTGTTCTGTGTCACGCGGGTTGTACACCCTCCAAGTGTCATGGATGGCATCACGATACATAAATGCCTATGATAAAAGTTGGTCAAGGGGTAAACTCACAAGAACTGAATCATTATATAAAGGAGCTGGTGGGTCATGAGACAATGGTGGCAGTCTCCTAATCTCTCCATGCAATGCAACACGTGCACTAACCAATGATGTTTGCATGCTATCTACAATGGTATCCCTGGTCTCAACACCAAGTTGCGACAACTCCTCTAGCTCTACCGGGAATACCATGCTCCGAGACGACAGTGGTGAGAATCTCAGAGGTGTTGGTAAATGCCTAGGGTCCCTACGAGCCCCCTTGCGACCATATCTACGTCCTAAGTCGACTCCTTTATAATGAGATTCAGTATCAACGAAATCCAACATCCTGTGTAACATGAACTTTGCATATATATGCTTGGAAAAATAACATCGACCTAGTCATGGTGGGGAACTGGCCCCAAGCTCCAATGAATCGATCATACACAAAAGGGGTTGCGTAAACATTCTTAAAGTATTTCAGTGGAATTAGACCGTTACATCTAGCATGGTGATCTGGAGGGATGTCAAACAACTCCCCACAAACATCAATGTTCTTGGTGGCCTTTTTCACCACCTCCCAAGTATGTTGGCCTCTAACCTCACACCTCCTAATCCTCTGTATGGTTTGTAGGAGGCAACTCTATGGGCCTAGCATTTGGTATGTCTTGACCAACCTATTGATTCTATCCAACATAAAAGACAAATTACGCCTAGTAGGTGAACAAGAAGTGATGTTACACACCTCTCATGTGATCCACGTATATTGAGTTGTAACATCCTCCAATCTGATATGAGTTATAGCATCATCCCATGGAGGGGTCAATGTTGCTCTGTGATCCTTAGCTTCGCCCTACTGAGGGTCTGCAAATCATAAACATAATTTAACATATATATTTAACAAACTAGAAGCATAATAACATATACATTAAATTCAAACACATCAGTTGAAAAAAATTTAAAAATTAAGGACAATTTCAACACATAAACATATAAAGTTTAAAGAGGATTTAAAAAAGTAGGTGTACCTGAAATAGATGAAGAAGGTCCATTGGAGGTAGCATGATCATTAGCAAAGACAAAAATGTTGCCTTTGACACTACGACTATCGTTGAAGGCAGGGTCTATGAGTGGAACATACACTCTAGGTGGGCTACGTGATCTATCATGAGCCCGACCATGTATAACAGATTCCCTTACACTCTAATGGCCTACGGTTGGGGTGTGTATATGGGATGTCTCTGCATATTACATATAATACATATAAACTAATCCAAGAAAAAAATATTGACTAAACTATTACATATAATACTTATAAACTAATCCAAGAAAAAAATATTGACTAAACTATTACATATAATACATATAAACTAATCCAAGAAAAAAAATGTTGACTTAGAAAGAATGTTGGCAAAAAAGCCCATTTCTAAACTCAAGCAGAATAATATAGCCTAAAGTCCTAAAATTTAGAGTCAATTTTTTGATGATTTATCAACCAAAGTATTGAGTTCCATGTAAACACAATCGAAAGAAGTGATCAAATCTACCTTCACACTTTTTCCCATTTCTAAATAGTGCATTTTATTCATAGGGCATATATATATAATTGAAATAAACCTATTTGTAAAACTAATAAAATTTTAGGACAACAAAATATTCCAATAGACTTAAAGTTCTTATAATGTTTAGCTTTGACACATGACATGTACTAGGTGCAAGCACATGAAGACAATGTTTCCTGTACAATACTACATAGTGAAACAATATGATACAAATTGGAAAAGAGTCAAAATGCTTTTATTCACTCCAAATGCACTTTTCATGATGGATTTAATGTAATTATGAATGATGCGTTGTTGAAACTTGCACTTGAACTTATATATTATATATATATATATATATATATATTTAATGTGATGTTATAGTTATAATAGTTAAATATATATAGTTATATAATTATATAACTATGTTATGAACTATAATTATAGTTATGTTACATATTCTCTCTCTCTCTCTCTCTCTTTCTACACACACACACACACACACACACACACACATATATATATATAAAACTTAATGTTATGTTAAATAGTTATAGAACTATGTTATGTTATAAAATATACATAGACTAACTATAACATATAGTTATAGTTGATAATAGTTAAATAGTTATGTTACCTGTTATTGATGCAGGAGCATCCGACTAAAAAGGCGACAACTGGAAATGGTTTTTTGCTGGAAAGAAAGAAAAACATTTCAAATTTTGTTTTATTTTTGTTTTAATTAAATTAAGGCTGACACAACCATTGTCCTTTAAATATTAAGCAAGCAAGTAAAAATAGGATTAGTTAAGAGTATGTTTAAAGAAACTCTTAATAACTGAAAGGTAACTGAGGAACAGTTCCTCAACTGTAAGAAACTGCTAGTAAGGCATTGAAAAAGAAAAACCAAAGCCTCATGAAAGAGGCTGCCATCCAGAGAGAAGAGAGGACATAGAATTTGAAATTACAATCTTTCTTGAATATCTATGAAGGCAAATGAATCTAGAACTTCTCATTAAGGAAGAAAAAAAAATTCTTCTTTTCCTGTACATTAATGTTTCAGACATTGTTTTGAAGCAAAATAGTGAAATAATTCATTAAGAGGCCGAATGACATCGAAAAAAATCTCGTGATTGAAGGCATCTTAGACCAGGAACCAAACAAAGGCAAAGTCAACAAAGACAACACAACTTTTCTCAACAAAAACCCAGGTACATTTACACTCAATATTCAAGCACACCTGTGCATTCGTTACATTTCCAAATTTAATAGTTCATTATACATTTATATAACCCAAAAATAGTAGAGGGCTCTGAAACCAACGAACACTGAAAACAATGATTTGCAAGCCAATACTAGTCAAACAGTGAGTGTATGAAAACCAACAAAACCACACAAACACATGGAGCAAGTGAAACCCCAAGGGTTATACCCAACTAAGGACAATGCAAGTAAAGAACAGAAAAACCACAATACAACCACGGAGGGATCCTACCCTGTTTTTCCCCAAGCTTGCAAAGACTCCCAAGGACAAGGCCGTGGAGGAGTGTTCCCAAGGAACAACCTACACACCACCACAAGAACAAGGCAGCAGTCAAGAAACCAGTAAGGCAAACAAAAAAAAAAGGACAATGAGCAGATAAATGAAGAAAGGAGCAGGGATTTACCTAGAAAAGGCCTAACTCCATGCCAGAGGACGAGAACCGAGTCTCTCGCTAGAGGGTTTCTCCCAATAGGAATGCCATGGGAGAAGTTTACTTACTCACCAAGGAGCCAGAGGGTTAGAGTCATAAAAACGAGGTGTAGAAATGAAATTGGAACAAAAAAATTACCTGAAGTAATGTTCGCTGAGCCGCCCACTGCAGTAGCAAGGAAAGAACCTGTGGTTACACAGAGCCAGATCAACACCAGAACCAACACCCAAAAAACATCACCACGAGCAGAGTAGAGAGAAAGCATGAGTCGGGTAACAAAGATGAAACAACGTGGAGGTTGAAAGTCGACCTGAAACATCCGAGAACCAACAAAATAAACCACCACAAGGAACAAGCAAAGGCACAACGCTAACAAACCACCACAAGGAACAAACAAAGGCACAATGCTAACAAACCACCACAAGAAACAAGCGAAGGCATAACGCACCCACAGAGCCGAACTAGACCATGACGAATACAATAATGAACTCCTAATTTCCCTCGGCAGGTGTGAAATGACCGCATTTGCGAAACCAAGCCTAGTACAAAGGGCAGGCTGAAAATAATAAAGTGCTTTAAAACCTCACACCAAAACCCTGCTATCGTTTATTCGAAAAATCTACAAAATTTAAATGGTCATTGATACGTGTCCCTCCTTGGGATTGCCACTAATTTTTGGTATCAGAGCAGTTAGTTCCTTTCTCTCAATAAAGATGGAGCTAGGAAGAAGGGGTCAAGGTAGAGCCATCAGAAGAGTAGCAGATGAAGGACTACGAGAAGAGATTAGGACTTTAACTGCACGTTTGGCAGAAGTGGAAGCAAGAAGGCGTAGAGATCTGGAAGGTGGGGATGTTAGTGAGGAGGAAAATGTAGCCATGGCAGATGGGTCAGATGAAGAGGAACCATAAATTAAACTATTTAGGTCAGTTTTGTTGGCTAGTAGCAAGCCAAGATTGGAGCTTTCTAATTATGATGTCAGTTTTTCCACAGAAGCATTGTTAGACTGGATAAGTGAGCTAGATAAATATTTTGAATATGAAGAAATCAACGAAGACAAGAAGATCAGGTTTGTTGTCACCAAGTTGAAGGGACATGCAGCACTGTGGTGGGACAGTGTGTAGGCACAAAGGAGAAGATTGAACAAACCATTGATTAAAAAATGGGACAGGATGATTGCTAGGATGAAGAGCAAATTTCTGCCTAAAGATTACCAATTTTCCCTTTATAGACAAGTACAGAACCTGAGACAAAGAATGATGACCGTAAAGGAATATACTGAAGAATTTTATAAAGTAAACCTGAGAGCTGGCTATGTTGAAGATACCCTTGAAAAAATAGTGAGGTTTGTAAATGGTCTACGGATGGAGATCCTGAACAAAATTAGTATTCTTTCCCCTAAGACCATAGAGGAAGCCTATCAGAGTGCTTTGAAGGTGGAGGAAAAGATTTCCAGGAAACAGAATGCCAAAAGAGGATGTGGTTCTGGCAGAGGTAAGGGATAGTCCTTTGGCAGAGGTAGAACTTCCAACAATAATGAAGAGGGCAGCAGTTCGAAGACTTCAGGACATACTGAAAGGGAAGGTAACATTAGAGGAGAAAGGTCATACCAGCGAGGAAGAGGTAATGGAAGAGGCAGAGGAACTACCTATCAGTGTTACAAGTGTAACAAGTGGGGACACAGGTCCTTTGAATGTCTTGAAAATGAACAAACTGGACAAAGGGGAGCATATGTTGCTCAACCCGATGAAGCAGAGGCACCGCCACAGGAGGTGGAAAATATGCCTAAAACTGGGGAAGCCTTGGTGTTGAACAAGGTATTATTGAAACCAGCTAAGGAAGTAACTGATCAGACACAGAGGAAAGAATTGTTCCGTACTGTGTGCAAGTCGCATGGGAAACGCTGCAAATTAATCATAGACAGTGGAAGCACTAATAATCTGGTAGCTACTGAAATGGTGGGGAAATTGGGTTTGAAGAAGTTGAAGCACCCAACTCCATATAGGGTGTCTTGGCTGCAGAAAGGTCACCAAGTGCTAGTTGATGAGCATTGCGAAGTAGAGTTTC
This sequence comes from Pinus taeda, assembly GCA_000404065.3. Classification (NCBI taxonomy): domain Eukaryota; kingdom Viridiplantae; phylum Streptophyta; class Pinopsida; order Pinales; family Pinaceae; genus Pinus; species Pinus taeda. Next base: position 83,308 of record APFE031351824.1, on the reverse strand, counting down.
ATATTGGCAGGTACAAGGACAAGATGACTTGTGATATCATGTGAATGGACGTGTGCCATATTCTATTGGGCAGGCCATGGCAGCATGATAGGAAAGTCATCCATGACGGGGAAACAAATTGTTACAAGTTTGTTAAAGATGGGATAAAGCATACGCTAGTGCCCATAAAGGAAGAGGATGCTGCAGAAACCACTGGAAAAAAAGCATCACTGTTAGGTGGAAAAGAGTTTCTACAACAGATGGAGGATGATAAGGTAAAATATGCAGTTGTGCGAAGGCCAAAACCAATATTGATCCATACTGAAATCATTGACTTACCTAAAGAGATATAGGACATGTTGCAGGAATTTAGTGATATTGTGGTAGATGATCTACCAGACAAATTACCACCAAAGCGGAGAATTAGTCACCATATTGATTTCATTCTAGGAGCCATTTTGCCAAAAAAACCTTCTTACTAGATGAGTCTGAAGGACAATGAAGAAATCATGAAGCAGGTGCAGGAGTTGTTGGATAAAGAACTGATTCGGGAAAGTCTAAGCCCTTGTGCCGTTCTGAATATTTTAGCTCCCAAGAAAGGAGGTGAGTGGCGGATGTGCACTGATTCTCACGCAATTAACAAGATCACTATTAAATACAGATTTCCTTTACCTCAAATGGATGATATGATGGATTGTTTGAATGGAGCAGCATACTTTTCAAAGATAGACTTGAAAAGAAACTACCACCAAATCAGGATTTGAGAAGGTGATGAGTGGAAGACAACTTTCAAGACTAATGAAGGCTTATATGAATGGTTGGTTATGCCATTTGGATTGAGTAATGCCCCCATCATGTTCATGTGTTTGATGAACGAGATGCTGAAAGAATTCATTGGTAGATTTGTGATTGTATATCTGGATGATATACTTATATTCAGCAAGACGAAGGAAGAGAATTTTCGACATGTGAGGTATGTATTGGAAAAATTGCAGCAAAATAAATTACTGATAAATTTGAAGAAATGTTCTTTTTTCAAGAAAGAATTAATTTATTGGGATTTGTGATTTCCAAGAATGAACTAAAAATGGATCTGGAAAAGGTTGCATCCATAGTTAGCTGGTTGTATCCCAAGAGTTTGTTTGAGGTATGGAGTTTTTATCGAAAGTTTATTAAAAAATTTAGTGGGATTTGTGCACCCATGGTGGACACCATTAAGAAAGCAAATCAGCCTTTTCATTGGACAGAATTGGCTGAGAAGAGTTTTTAGTTTCTCAAAAGGAAGATCATTGAAAAACAAATTTTAAGATTACCAAACTTTAACAAACTTTTTCAAGTTCGTTGTGATGCCAGTGGGATAGCCATTGGTGCAGTACTCAGCCAAGAAGATAAGCCAATAGCCTATTTCAATTAGAAATTAAATGAAAGTAGGTAGAAGTACACGTCTTATGACAAAGAATTTTATGCAGTGGTTCAAGCGCTAAAGCATTGGAGACATTATCTACTCGCCAATGAATTTATCTTATTTTCAAACAATTCTGCATTACAGTATATTATGCAACAACATAAGCTGAACCATAAACATGCGAAGTGGGTGGAGTACCTGTAGAGTTTTACATTTGTGTTGAAACACATCAGTGGTCAAGCCAACAAAGTGGCAGATGCATTAAGTAGGAGGAATTTCATCCTACAGGAAAGTACGATACAAGTATTATGATTCGAACATCTTAAGGAATTGTATGAAACATATGTAGATTTTAAGGAAGCCTATGAAGCTTGCCAAAATCCATTGTTGAGAGATAACAGTTCATGGCTGGACTATAATATGCAAGAAGGGTTGTTCAAAGGAGGGCAGTTGTGTATCCCGGAATGTTCTATGAGAGAGAACTTAATCTAGGAAAAGCATAATGGAGGTTTAGCCGGGCATTTTGGCATAGACAAGACCTTGGATTAGTTTAGCCACTTTTACTATTGACCGAAGATGCGTAGAGATGTACAAAGGTTTGTGACTAGATGCAAAGTGTTTCAGCTTGCAAAGGGACACACCCAGAACACAGGGTTGTATACGCCCATACCTGTTTCGAACAGACCATGGGACTCAGTCAATTTAGACTTTGTCTTAGGTCTGTTGAAGACACAACGAGGATTCAATTCCATCATGGTGGTGGTGGATCGTTTCACCAAAATGACACATTTCATTCCGTGCAGGAAAACCAGTGATGCCACACATGTAGCACATTTTTTCTTCACAGAGATAGTTAGATTATATGGCTTGCCAAAGTCTCTTATTTCGAACCAAGACGTAAAGTTTACGAGTCATTTTTAGCGGACCTGATGGAAAAAATTAGACACCAAACTGAACTTCAGCTCAGCTTATCATCTGCAAACCGATGGGAAAACCGAAGTGGTGAACCAAAGTCTGGGAAATCTATTAAGGAGTTTGGTTGGAGAAAATTCTCGATAGTGGTATCATGTACTTGCACAAGCGGAATTTGCTTATAAAGATTCGCCCAACAGAATCATGGGCAGTAGTTCTTTCCAGATCCTATACGGAATGCACCCATGTGGAGTACATGAGTTGCAGGATTTGGGTTAGTTGGAGCGCAGGAGTGCTGATTGTGAAGATTTCCCAAGGAAATCAACGATCTTCATGAACAGGTGAAATTAAAATTACAAGATAGCAGCCAAAGATACAAACAAAAAGCAGATTTGAAAAGGTGGGAGGTACAATTCAACGTAGGGGACCTAGTATTAGCACACCTATGCAAGGAGAGGTTTCCTAAAGGCGAATACAACAAGTTAAAATGGAAGAAAATTGAGCCTTGCAGGATTCTTCAAAAGTTTTCTACGAACGCTTATGAGTTGTAGTTACCTCCAGATATAGGAATCTCACCCATTTTTAATGTGGTATATCTGTACCCATACATTGCAGCAAATGAAGAAGACAATTCAGAAAGACGAACATGAGACACCTAGAATGAGAACGAATCGTGGATTAAACAAATGATCCTAGCAAAGCGTTTAGAGATCGAACAGATCCTAGACACCCAGGTGGCTAGACGGACTCAAAGAAAAGAATATTTGCGGTACCTAGTCAAGTGGAAGAGCCATTCTATTGAAGATAGTTCTTGGTTAGATGTTGGTCAGATTCAAATCGCTGGGTACTCTATTGAAGAGCTCATGGACAGGAGCCATGACTTTAATTTACCTCGGGAGCTTGATGCAGGAGCATCCGACTGAAAAGGAGACAACTAGAAATGGTTTTTTGCTGGAAAGAAAGAAAAACATTTCGAATTTTGTTTTATTTTTGTTTTAATTAAATTAAGGCTGACACAGCCATTGTCCTTTAAAAATTAAGCAAGCAAGTAAAAATAGGATTAGTTAAGAGTATGTTTAAAGAAAATGTTAGATAACTGAAACGTAACTGAGGAAAAATTCCTTAACTATAAGAAACTGCTAGTAAGGCATTGAAAAAGAAAAATCAGAGCTTCATGAAAGAGGCTGGCATCCAGAGAGAAGAGAGGACATAGAAGTTGAAATTACAATTTTAAATCTTGAATATCTATGAAAGCAAATGAATCTAGAACCTATCATGAAGGAAGCAAAATAATTTCTTCTTTTCTTGTGCATTAATGTTTCAGACATTGTGTTAAAGCAAAATAGTGAAATAATTCATTAAAAGGCCGAATGACATTGAAAAAAATATCGTGTCTGTAGGCATCTCAGACTAGGAACCAGACAAAGGCAAAGCTAGCAAAGACAACACAACTTTTCTCAACAAAAACCCAGGTACATTTACACTCAATATTCAAGCACACTTGTGCATTCGTTACATTTCCAAATTTAACAGTTCATTATACATTTATATAACCGAAAAATAGTAGAGGGTTCCGAAACCAACGAACATCGAAAAAAATGATTTGCATGCCAATACTAGTCAAACAGCGAGTGTATGAAAACCCACAAAACCACACAAACAAACGGAGCAAGTGAAACCCCAAGGGTTATACCCAACTAAGGATAGCACAAGTAAAGAACAAAAAAACCACAATACAACCATGGAGGGATCCTACCTTGTTTTTCCCCAAGCTTGTGAAGACTCCCAAGGACAAGGCCGTGGAGTAGCGTTCCCTAGGAACAACCTGCACACCACCACAAAAACAAGGCAACAGTCAAGAAACCAGTAGGGCCAAAAAAACAAAAGGACAATGAGCATATAAATGAAGAAAGGAGCGGGGATTTACCTGGAAAGGGCCTGACTCCGCGCCAGTGGACGAGAATCGAGTCTCTCGCTAGAGGGTTTCTCCCAACAGGAACGCCATAGGAGAAGTTTACTTGCTCACCAAGGAGCCAGAGGGTTAGAATCATAAAAACGAGGTGTAGAAATGAAATTGGAACAAACAAATTACCTAAAGTAGTGTTCGTTGAGCCACCCACCACAGTAGCAAGGAAAGAACCTATGGTTACAGAGAGCTAGATCAACACCAGAACCAACACCAAAAAAAATCACCATGAATAGAGTAGAGACAAAGCATGAGCCGGATTACAAAGATGAATCAACTTGTAGGTTGAAAGTCAACCTGAAACCTCCGAGAACCAACAAAATAAACCACCACAAGGAACAAGCAAAGGCACAACGCTAACAAACCACCACAAGAAACAAGCGAAGGCACAACGCACCCACAAAGCCGAACCAGACCACGACGAATACAAGAATGAACTCCTAATTTCCCTCGGCAGGTGTGAAATGACCGCATTTGTGAAACCAAGGCTAGTAGAAAGGGTAGGCCAAAAACAATAAAGTGCACCAAAACCCTGCTATTGTTTATTCGAAAAATCGACAAGAGTTAAATGGTCATTAATACGTGTCCCTACTCGAGATTGCCACCAGTTATATATATTATATATATATATATATATATAATATATAGTTACATATATTATGTTAATAAATCTATGTTATGTTATATTTTATATTAGAATAAAATATATAGCTATGTGATGTTATAATAAAATTATTTAAATAGAGTTTTGTTATGTTATAGTTAAATAATAGTTATGGTGAATATATTATGTTATGTTATGGTTAATAGTTTTAATATCTATATATATATATATATTATATATATATATAATATATAAATTAATGTTTTGTTATGTAGTTACATGATGTTATATGAATCCATATGTTATATAGTTTCTATTAGATATCATTTTGGGATTCAAATGCGTTAAGTGAGTCATTCATGTATGACCATTTCCATGAGAGGTAGTCGTAGCTAACTAATTTCTCATGATTTTTGAATAGTTCACTTAGCACTCATTGCATCGGGTGACACTCACAGGGCTGAAGAAGTGGGATTGAAACTAGTGAAATGAATCACATAGTGTGAATCATCACTTTCGGGGCTTACACCCGGTAACCAGGACTTCCTAGGAGGTCACCCATCCCAGACTGCCTCTGGCTCAAGTGCGCTTAACTGTGGATTTTTCCTCAGAATCAAGCCCACTTAGCTTGCTACCTCATTTGCAAAAACTTAGCAAGTATTGTGCCTCATGAACCGTTCAAGTAAAGATCCCTTCACTCTTTTTGAATTTAAGTATTAGGCGGTTTACGCAGTGCGTTATATTAGATATCATTTTGGGATTCAACTGTGTTAAGTGAGTCATTCACGTATGACCATTTCCATGAGAGGTAGTCATAATTGACTAATTTCTCATGATTTTTGAATAGTTCACTTAGCACTCATTGCATCGGATGATGCTCACAGGGGTGAAGAAGTGGGATTGAAACTAGTGAAATGAATCACATAGCATCAATCATCACTTCTGGGGCTTGCACCCAGTAACCAAGACTTCCCAGGAGGTCACCCATCCTAGATTGCCTCTGGCTCAAGCATGCTTAACTGTGTATTTTTCCCCACAATCAAGCCCACTTAGCTTGCTACCCCATTTGCAAAACCTTAGCAAGTATTGTGCCTCATGAACCATTCAAGTAGAGATCCCTTCACTCTTTTTGAATTTAAGAATTAGGGGGTTTACACAGTGTGTTATATTAGATCATTTTGGGATTCAATTGCGTTAAGTGAGTCATTCACGTATGACCATTTCCATGAGAGGTAGTCGTAACTGACTAATTTCTCATGATTTTTGAATAGTTCACTTAGCACTCATTGCATTAGGTGATGCTCACAGGGGTGAAGAAGTGGGATTGAAACTAGTGAAATGAATCACATAGCGTCAATCATAACTTCCGAGGCTTGCACCTGGTAACAAGGACTTCCCAGGAGGTCACCCATCCCATATCGCCTCTGGCTCAAGCACGCTTAACTGTGGATTTTTCGCCACAATCAAGCCCACTTAGCTTGCTACCACATTTGCAAAACCTTAGCAAGTATTGTGCTTCATGAACCATTCAAGTAGAGATCCCTTCACTCTTTTTGAATTTAAGTATTAGGGGGTTTACGCAGTGTGTTTTATTAGATAACATTTTGGGATTCAACTGCTTTAAGTGAGTCATTCACGTATGAACATTTCCATTAGATGTAGTCGTAACTGACTAATTTCTCATGATTTTTGAATAGTTCACTTAGCACTCATTTCATCGGGTGATGCTCACAGGGGTGAAGAAGTGGGACTGAAACTAGTGACATGAATCACATAGCGTCAATCATCACTTTCGGGGCTTGCACCCGGTAACCAGGACTTCCCAAGAGGTCACCCATCCTAGATCGCCTCTGGCTCAAGCGTGCTTAACTGTGGATTTTTCCCCACAATCAAGCCCACTTAGCTTGCTACCCCATTTGCAAAACCTTAGCAAGTATTGTGCCTCATGATCCATTCAAGTAGAGATCCCTTCATTATTTTTGAATTTAAGTATTAGGGGGTTTACGCAGTGCGTTATATTAGATATCATTTTGGGATTCAACTACGTTATAGTGAGTCATTCACGTATGACCATTCCAACGTGAATACTCACTTAACGTGGTTGAATCCCAAAAGATATCTAATATAATGCATTGAGTAAACCATAATACATATATAATCGCTAGTTTTATATATATATATTGTTAATAAATTTAATTAATAACAATTTTAATTTCTTTCTATTTTAACTTTAAAGATTAGTTTTAATTAATTGATTTAAGTAATTATCTATATATATATATATAATATATATATATATATATATATAATATATATATATAATATATATAAATATAAATATTATATATATATATAATAATATACTATTCATGACCAAATATACCGCAAATCCAAGAACAAAAAACAACCTATTTAACCAATAAATTATTAATTATGAGCTTTAGATTCACATATGAATATGGGTTATCAGGTGTCAACAGAGGTTGAACACCTGAGCACCATAATCATCATGTGAAATCTAAGCTATAATTAATTAATTTATTGGTTAAATAGGTTGCTTTTTGTTCTGGATTTTTTTGCAGAATATTTTTGGTCAAATTTGTTCAAAATTAAAAATGCATTTTTCATAACAAAAAATTAAAATAATTTGAAAATTTATTTCACTAAATTCCTAACGAAAACTTTAAAACCTAAAATAATTAGAAAATAATGTCTTTACTATTCAAAATCAGAAAATATTCATAACAAAACATGCTACCAAATTGAAATTAAGAAAACATTTAAAACTTAAATTATAATTCTTTTGGTGGTTTTAAAGCATTTTCTTGGTGGTTTTGTAGTTTTCTAGGTTGTTTTCATGGTTTTCTAGGGTTGTTTTGTCGTTTTATAAGTGGTTTTGAAGATTTTTTTGGTGGTTTTCATGGTTTTTCTATAGTAAGTTTTTTTTTTTTCAAATTAATTTATTAATTTTGCAAGAAAAAATAAATAAATAACACAAAAAGGATAGGAAACCTACCTTGGCTTAAGCCTCCGGGAGATAGGCAGGGTTGTTGGTGAGGTTGGTTGGGTTGCTCTATGCTCCAATGACTCGATCGAGCTCTAATACCTCAATCAAGGTCTTAATTATCCCACGGTTTGTGCGCAAATGACGCATGTAGACCGAGGGCATGGGTTTTAATACAAAATAATGGCTCAATCGATCTCTAAAGCTTGATCGAACCCTATAGCTAAATCGCGTTTTAGAGCTCGATTGAGCCTTAATGCTCAATCGAGGGGTTTTTTTTAAACCATCGATCGAGAACTTAAACTTCTCGATCGAACCGTCTCTTTTTCACCTAAATACACCCTCACTTGCCAAAAGGTGTAACTCTGCTCCATGCTATCACCCATTAATGAGTTGGAATCCTTTTTGCATGACCACATCTAGGAGGGAGGAGGGTGCCTCCTCCACCATGTTTTGATTTCTATGCTTCTTTTCAATAGTGATGTGGTCCTTTTAGCCTCATCCTTCGATGGGTTGCAAAGAAAGTTGGATGCCTTTTCTCTCTTTTGTGACCTTCCATAGTTGACGATAAACTTGGGTAAAACCAAGGCCATGATCTTCAATGAGTTGAAGAAGACCCTCTTTGATCGCCATTTCATGTTTAGAGGGGAGGAGGATGAGATCACTTGATTATATAATTACTTGGGAGTTCTATTCATGGGACCCAGATTCAACTTATGCTACACACTCCAACCCTAAGTCAGCAAGGGTTATGGTTCCCTGACCCTCCTAAAGGGGACAATGTTACATAAATGATTATTAGGACGTATCTTCCAAGATGTCATTCATGGAAACTCTTGTGTGGCCCAAAATTTATATGGATATAAGATTTGGGGACCTGGTTGATTAGAGTATGATTGATCTTCAATTTAAAGAGTACAAATTTTCCTCCTTTGCTACATCATTAGGTGCAAGTGGATAATTCCTCAACCATCATCCTTGTTGAGTTTGGTGCTCACTCCTTTTGGCTTGAGACAATGTTTGACCTCATGTCACTTCTAAATCATCTTCAAATCTTCATAGATAAAACAAAGGGGCATGATTGGTATCCATACATGGTCTATTGTTCATTAGAGTCTATTGCAGTATCTAATCTTTCAACTTGATTTTGGTGTTGGTACATTGGAGTCTCAAATATCCTTGCTTTGGTTAGTGTTATGGAGGACTAACTTCCTTCATTTTAATATTCCTTATGTGCACATGGTCACCTTTTACCAACCAAATAGGAGATGAATACAATCATAAGAGAAGATATATACAAGTCACTTGGATAAAACCTTAGGGTGGCTTACATCCAAAGATGGACTTCTATGTTGAGCACTTCATGGTGATGGACTTATTGTCTCATCTTATTACATGATTTTCCTTTCGATGCATGCCCTTTGGATCCACCTAGGACATTTTAGAGTTAGATCTCATAGATTGCGGATTGAGACTAACCACCAAATTGATTAACTAATAGGATTTGCTGATTGTGCCATCTCCAAGAGATTGAGACCGAGGAGCATTTAATCTTCAGTTTCCTTATTATTTATTATGATATATGTGGGAAATTCTATTGCTTGCTCTAAAGGATCAAGATTATATCTAGTTTCTTGTAATACACAAACTAGAGATGTATCACCCTCTACATGTAGGAGGCCCTTGGACTTCGTACCCACAATTTGTAGCCCCCTTCTAGACCTGATTGTGTCCAAAAAATTACTCCTTTTTTGCAATGCTCCTACCAACTAGAGGCATGAAGAGACAAATTGATAACAACATTGCTTTTGACTACAGACTGGTGTGGGCTTTACAAACTTCAGAGACATCACCATATCAAATCCCTTCTAGCAGGCAGATGAGATCACCTAGACATCATCAATGGATTACCTATTCCAGGTAGTAGCATAGTAGCGAGTTCATATCTTCTCCAAGCTCTTCCTCAGGGCAACATTCAAAGAAAGAGATCTAGCATTCCATGACCTTGTCTGTATATCCCTTCCCTTTGTACATCTCCCTTCCTACATAGGGATTCAAGTGTTTATCCAAGTTTTACTATATAGATGTGACGCATTATTTTCCTTCTCGTTCTTTGTATAAGGCACATTTTGGTTCTCCTAGTTTGTATCAACATCATTGTGCTCAATAGTCCCATTGACCTACCTTTGCGGTCATTTGTTAGACATTAATATAATTATATTTTCTTATGTACAAAAGCCTTAAACACTTTAAATTAATCAAATACCTCATATATCTTTGGGAGAAATTAAATCCATGTGAACCTTGAGAAATGATATATGAATGAAACATAATACATAGATTTACCTAGTGATGGAACGAGCAAAGGTCCAAACACATCACTATGTATCAATTCTAAGACCCTTTTGATCTTGTAGCATCAGTGAGAATCTTACCTAATTCTATTTACCATATATGAAATACTCATAGAAATTGAAACATAGAGTGTAATCAAAAATACCTTCAACCATACCTTCACCATATAACACTTGAAGGCCCTTTTCTCCAGTATGTCCCAAACTTTGATGCCATATCATTGTCTTTCCTCTAGACAGCAAGAGCTTTGTTTTCATCATTTCCACCCTTAGAAACAATATAACTGTTACACCCATCAATCACAGTGCTTCCTAACGACTTGCATATTTCAAACTCCCCTCATCAACACCATTGCTCCTCAAAATATCTTGCAGGTGTCCCTTTCAAACATGATATGTACACCTACATCATTAATTTTACTTACAAATATCAAGTTTCTTGCCAGCTCTAGAAAGTATAAAATCTAAGGTGTGTCCTAATCCTCCCATCCTTGAGTGGGAATTTGACTTTTCCATGTCCTGCGATTATGGCTATCAAGTCATCTCCTAGGAAAACACCACCTTCATTATACTCTTCATATTTAGAAAACTACTCCTTGTGGGGAGCCATATGAAAAGCATCAATGTTGATAAACCATACTATTGAAAATTAGCAACTCAAGGATGAATTTCCTTAAATAAAATATCGTTTCTGACAATTTTGGATTGACTTTCTAAAAATAGAAAGTCATGTGTAGCATCTCAAGTATGTCTTTCCAAAAATAAGAAATCACCTTGCATCAGTTGGTAATCAAGTATAGTTGAAGGAAAATCACTTAACTTTGTATTAATCAATCCTAATAGTTCAATCTCAACGTAATAATCAATATTATTAATATTATTTTTATTATTATCCTTTATGATACTATGATATTGTTATTAAAAGGAATTACAGGTCACCTTACCTTCATCACTTCAATCACTTCTCTCTCTCTCTTAAAGATACACTACACTCTCTCTTACATGCTCATTAAAGACATGACATATTCCTCTTACACTCATTAAAGACATGTTATAAAATATTCCTCTTATGCTCTCTTTAATGCATATGGTACACTCTCCTTAACTAAGTCATGCATTCCTCTCTTAATGGCATACATTACAAAGGCATGCGTACCTCTCCTTAATGGCATAAGTTACTAAGGCATGTGCTTCTCTCCTTAATGGCATAAGTTACACTCCCCTAAATGGAGTATGTTACTCTTTCTTAAGGCATGGGTATTACTCCTCATTTATGACAAGAATTCGTTGATCCTATATATGTGTCTCCTATGTTCTCGCGTGACAACTATTACTTGTGCGCTTGTGAAAGAAGAATTCAAACTTGAGAGAGAGAGAGAGAGAGTTGGAGAGACTTGAAGAAGATTGTGAGAGAAAGATACTTGGAGAGTAAGAGGAGAACTTGGTGAGGCAAGGTTGATTCAGTGCTTTAGTGTTGATTCAGTTGAAGGGAAGGTTGCTTCAGTGTTTGCATCTGATGCTTCTACTAGTGATCTTCATGCTACAACTTGTTCATATTTGGGTGAACTTACTCATTCTCTTGATCTCTCATTGTATTGTGTATCTATGCTGAATAATTGGTATCTAATAGAAGAAGAATCTGGTTGGATTTTTCCCTTGTTAGTTTTTCCCTGGTTGTTGGACCTAAATTCTCTGTGTCTCATTTTTTTCTTGGTTGTCTTCTATTGTGCATTTGGTTTATTTTCTATCTACAATTTCTTCACTAATACTACAACAGAAAGAAGTTTTTGGATAAATAATTGTTTAGCATAGAACATCAGAATTTCAGCATGGTATCAGATCTTTGGTAAAGACAAAACCAAGAAGATAAGAGCTATCACTCTTTTGTAGAAATTTTACTTCAAAAAGATTTTACTTGCTACTAAAATTTGTTGCCCAAGAAGACAAGAGCTATCACTCCTTTTGTAGAAAATTGACTTCAAAGAGATGTTACTTGTTGCTTAAATTTGTTTGAATTGATCAAGATGACTTCTTCTTACTTTAAGAATGAAGATAAGTTGAATGATGCTTTGTATTTTGGTCCATGGAAGGCAAGAATGGATATTACTCTTGAAGAACATGATGTGTTGGAATATGTGGAAGGTGAGGTGGCAAAACCACCCGAAAATTCAAATGCTATTGTCAAGGCCAAATTCAAGAAGGGAGAAGTCAATTCTAAGAAGATTATCCTTGATTCTCTTAAAGATCATCTCATCACCTATGTCTCCAAGTTGAAGAAATATAAGGAAATGTATGACAAGTCGATTGGAATGTATCAAGTAAACAACTTGAGTCAAATCCTTTCTTTGAAGAATCAACTCGAGGACATTAAGGTGAACAGAGGAGAGACCATATAAAAAATCAAGGGTTAACTATCAATTGTTGGTGAAATTGTATCTGATAAAGAGATGATGCTGGTTATTCTTGGAGGTATTTCTCCAACTTGGGAAACTTTTATTACTACCATAAAAAACAATGATAACTTTCCCACATTTAATGAGCTCCTCGGAAACTGCATTCAAGAAAAGGCTAGAATGATTTCCAGAGGAAGAATTCTCAAGCATGAAGAGGGAAAAGATACTGCCTTTGTTGCTCAAGGCAAGAAGAAACAAGAAAGAGGTCATCAGTTGTCAAGAAAGCTTGCGCCTAGATCCAATAGTCCATATGAATGGAATAGGGACTTATCAAAAATTCTATGCTACAATTACCATCAACATGGCCACTATGCTTGTGATTGTCCAGAAAATAAAAGAGCACCAAGATCCAACTACAACAATCATAGCAACAATTTCAGTTTTGATTATAGAAGAAAAAGAGAAGCTCCTACTGTTTGTAAAGAAAGCTAACATTCTTCCAAGAGTTCAAGGAAACCAAGGTATGATAATAAAGTAGCTGAAACATAATCACAATACTTTCTCATTTCTTCTCTTTCTAGTTCCTCTCCTGCAGATTCTTGTGACCACTGATTGGTTGATAGTGGTGCTTCAAGACACTTTACTGGTTATAAAGAAGTTCTCTCAAATCTGGTTGAGAGGGAGACATATATGAAAATCATTCTTGGAGATAACTCTACATATCTTATGAAAGGATCTGGTTCTATTTCTTTTCATTTGGATCAAGGTAAAACTATATCTCTTCAAAAAGTTTGGTATGTACTCAGTTTGAAAAATAATCTTATATCTATATCTGCCTTAGAAGACAAAGAAATGAGAGTTGCTTTCATAAATGGAAATCTTCTCACTTGGCCAATGAGATCTAGCATAAGAGATGCCTTCACTCTAGGATCAATATTTGAAGGTCTTTATAAAGTCAATGGAAGACCAATCCACGTGTTTATTCATGACAATAATCATCAATTTGAACTTTGGCACCGAAGGTTCACTCATCTGAACTATAAAGCATTGCGCCATGTGAGAAGGATGGTTTCCAAAATGCCTGAGATTAGAGTGGATCATGATGGGGTCTACCAAGGGTGTGTAAGTGGAAAGCATGTAGAGGGATCATTCCCTTCAAGAAAAAGATAAATGAGCGAGGTACTTCATCTTATACATTCTAATTTATGTGGGCCTATGCCTGTAACTTCTCTTGGTGGCTACTTGTATTATATAATCTTCATGGATGATTTTTCTCACAAGAAATGGATTTTATTTTTGAAAAACAAAAGTCAAGCATGGACATGTTCAAAGACTTCAAAGCTCTAGTAGAAAAAAAAAACTAGAAAGCAGATCAAAATCTTCAGATCTGATAATGGAGGAGAGTTCACTTCAAATGATTTCATTGAATTATGCAAAGAAGTTGGAATAAGGAAAGATATGGTCATACCATATAACCTGAAACAAAATGGTGTGGTTGAAAGAAAGAACAAAACTATCATGGAAGCAGTGAAATTTATGTTGCATGATCAAAAGCTATCAAAGTTTCTACATGGAGAAGTTGCTAACACTGTTGTCTATGTCTTGTTACCCTCCACATGTGGGTAGTATATATAGGATAAATTTCTTCTCCTATATGGTCCTCAATTGGCAGCCAACAACCCCTTCTAGCTACCAGATAGCTCGATGTGCCATTATCTCCGCCACTTGAGCCAGCCATGTGGTCCCTCAACCACTTGTTATGATTGTATGTTTGAAGGTGGGCCTCTCGACGCCAAAGGTATGGCTTTTAATTGGTATAGTTGAATAATTTTCCTTACTTGTCATGGGAACTTTTGGGCATGGATTGGTGGGGGAATTCAGCGGAAAGAGTGGGATAGGTCTATACTCTTGTCTCCACTTCCCGATTATGTGGTTATCTTTGTATCCTAGTCCCATGGGATCTCCTTTACTGACCACTAGCTTTAGGGGTGGCACTACATGGGAAACCCTGATTTTTGTTGTACAATCCTACTTTCTAACACTACATACATCAGCCCCTTCCACTCATTTTATCCCCATTCATCTCTTTTCCCATTCGGGTCCACATGTGTCCACTGGGTCCACATAGGGTCAACCTCCACCTCCCTTTTTCCGCACGTTGGGTCGGGCCTAGAACGATGCCCGAAGGTTGATGAAACTAAAAAAGAAAAGGTAAAGCATAATTTGGCCACTCTCAACATGAAATGTACCACAAAATGCAAAAGATGGTTGAGACATACAAATTTAGCATGTGGGCAAAAGCCAAACATGAGCTCTACTCCTTATCCATGGCTATCACCCTAGTTCCTATGGGCCCTAGATGAGCCCCCTCCATCATTAAGGAACCCATGATTGTCTTGAACCCTGGTGGGTGATGAATTGCCCCACCTTAAGTGGGGTACCCACTGCTATATATTACACAACATGCTCTCATCCCCTAGAGCCCCAAGTAGTTATGAAGAAAAAACAATCAAAGGAAAAAGACATATGAAGAAGGGTGGAAAAAAAAGGTTGGTGTAACTCATGTACCACGATTTTCTCCCTCCTACAATCATATACCTAGGTGTGGTCTTTCCTTATTATAGCTACCCTTGTACCATGCCATGTGGTTTGGATGATTTCCCTGATCCCCTCTTCCTTCCACTACTATATCATTTTACACCTACCACTTGAGGGATGTACCATGGACATGTCACCCCCTTTAAGGGTTGAAACCACCTAATAGGATCCTTGATTAACCCCCTATTGAGCTTGGAGACACTTGTACATGCCAAAGCCCACTATGGAAGGGTATGCCACCATGAAATGCCCCATTGATTTCATGGCTTGTAAGCTCTTTTACTTGACTATACTAATGATTTGTTGTATTGGGGGGAAAGGGGATGCATTGGATCTTATGCATGATTACAAGTGGGTCTCCAGTTGGGACTTTGTCTCCCTATACAGGGTCCTAGACCTCTAAAGGGCCACATTAACACTTGTAGGGTGAGCGTTGAGAGCCATAGGCCTCCGCCATAGCAGAGAATACTTCATCGATCCCCAACACCACTCATTGATTTCTTGTGTTCCACCTTTTTGATGAGGGTGATGCACCTGGTTCACCATGCCCAACCGACTCCACACTTGCACCATACACTTGGAAGATGATACGAGGTCCATATGAGGGCTTATGACATCATCCTAGCCCTTAAAGATGGTTTAAATGCATTTTGATCCACTTGGAGACCCATGAAGATGTCCTTATGCCATTCACACCACTGTGGGTCACCATAGGAATTTGCTTAGAAAACAAGGAGCAAACCCCTTGTCCACTATGTTTGAGGTCCATTTTCACACCATGTCACACTTTGAACTTCATTAGGTGTCCTCAAAGGCCCAACAACTCATTTTATTGATCATTCATACCTCTTGAGAGGCTTATTATTGTGTTATTGAGCTATCTTGGTGGGCTTCATTGGGTTGTGTTATGTTCTTTCCATGACTAGCCAACATAGTTAACTGGGGGGTTAGAGGGGGGCAGAGCCCCCCCTTCGTTGCGGCAATTGTGCAATGGGGGGGTTTGAGGGGGGCGGGGGCAGCGCCCCAGGGAAATTTTTTTTGGACCCTATATTAGGTTGGGAATGCCTACCTATGATTTTGTGCATGGTTTTCACACATGGTTTTAGACGTGATGGTTTTTGGTCCATGGTATTGGATGCTTCGACATGTATAAATATGTATTGTAGCATTGAAAGGAACATAATGAAAAATCAAGCTCGTAGTCCCGGATTTGGGATCCAGGGGAAAATATTTATGTATATGTATTTTATGTGTTATGCTCTCGCATTGTTTATTTTATGTTCTTAGAATTCGTATGCAGGTAATTTCTGTACGGGGTTAAAACCTATAGGCTTGTCACTATGGGATGTTATTATTGCACATTATTTTATTATTTGGGGTTTAATGAGGCCAAATTAAGAAAATCGAACTCATTAGTGATTGTATAAATAGAAGTGAGGTGATTCATTTTGATCATCGTCACTTGGATTGAGATTTAGTAGCTCTTGAGAATTTCACTTTGAGGATGAGTTTGAATGTTATGGATGAATTTTGATTTTTGGATCTATTTCTCTGATCTTGGAGCTTCATTATTGGCATAATATGACGATTGGATATACTCATTCGTACATGTAAGTGATATTTTCATGCTTATTATTGTTATTTAATTTGTTACATGAATGTTGCTGGGATTTTTTCTATACAAGTCTAAAATTACTTCTTTCTTATGCGAAATTGTGGAAATTTTGATCTTTTGTAGCATTACATCATTGCATGGGCCATGTATGAATGCATGAATGTTCCTAGAGATTATTTTGTCAAAATACATCTTGATAAGTCATCAATTATTTCATATTGAAGTATAAAGATTTCAAGTAGCTTCTCTCATGCCCTTATGCCATGCGAAGTTGCTTGAAGACCTCCTTGATTGGGTGAACCTCTTCCAAACCATAAATTCTCCATGACTCCATCTCTCCCAAAGAATATTGCATTAGTCCTCCACATGTGGTCATCTTTAACGAATATTTCTTTCACCTCTCATTCTCTTCTAGGCCTAGCCTCCATAGATCATCTAGGGCATCACTTATCTCATGTTCTAGCCATTAAAAGACTTCGATCTCTTGTCCATTATTGCGTTATAGTTACCTCTAGATGCCCTCCAAATTTCACGAAATGCCAACAATGGGATCCCAAGATATTGCAAGCTCTAGCTCAAGGATCATTTCTTGCCCCAGGTTTCCCTTGGCTAATGACCTCATTTGGATCATTACATTCATTTATCAAAATAAAAATCATCCTTTGATCCTCTTTTCTTCAAAAATTAGGTCAAGTCCCTCTTTAGTTAATCAAATCCACATTCTTGACCTAATTTTGGGTCCACTTGGTCTTGTGTGGTCTCGCAACTTAATAACTCCAATTCCACAAGCATCACATAAAGACGAATGCTACAGAAGGATTTATTGGCCTAGGAATAATATTTACAAGTTATATTCCCAAACCCTAGCCTTAAGAATCATATTAGCCCTTCCTAGAGAGCTTAACACCTTGCTTTCTGAGCAAGAAAGCCATACAACTGAGTCTCTCTTGTGAACATGCCTTGGTAATCACCCTTCATCTTTTCATTGACATATTCACCATTGTGATTCCTCTTATATCGGGTCTCCTCCCATCGGTGAAAGTCCATGAAGAGCAAGGAGCCTTAACTGATGTGACAATGGGATATTGCTCCATTGTTGCCCCTTGACCTAGTAGTTGTTGTATATGGTCCCCTCCTAGGACCCCTGCTAGTTTGAGCAGTAACATGTCCAAAATAGATCTCCACGCCGAGCCTTAAACAACAAGACTCTTGAAGAAGTCTTCACTAGTGAAAATCCCAAGGTTGGGCATGTGAGGATTTTTGGTTGCCCTGTTTTTCATCATGTGCCAAAGGAAAAGAGGAACAAGCTGGAAGTTTTAGGTAAGAAAGTTACATTTGTTGGTTATTCTGAAAAATCTAAAGCTTACAAAATATGTGTACTTGATCAAAGAACTATAGAGTTTAGTAGGGATGTCACATTGATGAAGATGCAGCTCTTGGAAAGGCAAGAGACACTCCTCTACATCATGCTAATGTTGATAAACCTAATCCATGTCCTTCCCCTTTTTCCATGGCTCCTATGCATGATTCATAGTCGCCTTATTTTCCCACCTCCCACCCTTGTAACCTAGCGTATGAGTGCCATAATTATCATGTTTGTTTTCATATATATGTCATAATTAATCATTTGGGTGTATGATCTTGATATGATGATATGCTAGTTACATTGGTTGTATGGTTATACTTAACATTTTCATAATGTAGCATGCATGTAGAGTAGGATGCATTGCATATTGATTTTTCATAGCTAGTATCATCATATCATGTTCTCATGCTATAATAGGTGCATTTAGATTAGATTTGCATCATAGCATAAATTTTCTTTCCTGTATGGCTTTATTATGTGATGAAAACATGGGTGATAAAATTACACCCAAAACACATGCTTCCAACATTGTTTGTGATGTGCAAGATACATGTCTACAATCCTAGAGGATTTTTGGTGTTCTTATGACCTCTTGTTCGAGTATATGGTTTGTGCACTCAATAGTGAGCTCATGTCCCGGTTGGAGCCATATTTTAGCCACCAAAAGTGGGTGACCCCATAGAAGAATTTTTCTCCTAGATTTGTCTTCAAATGACAGCCCTTGATAGCCACTTATGTAGCCAATGTATTGTGCCATTTGATCTCCATTCCTTGAGGCAGTCATATGACCCCTTGCCCATCTCTCGAGAGGATACGTTTGAAGGTGGGCAATCCAATCCTAAAGGTATGATTTTAATTATGCAATGAGGTGCTTATGCTTGTTTTTCCTTAGGCATATTGAGCATGGATTATTGGGTGACTTTGAAGGAGGGGTTTTGACTCTATTTTTGTTCTCTCACCCTAAATGAGGGGGTTAATCCTCAACCCTAGTCCCATGGGATCTCCCCTATTGGCTTATTGCTTCAGGAAGGGCACTACTCGAGGAACCTTGATTTTGGTAGCGTGTCCCGTTTTCCCATTTGACATTTGTCACTCCCCTACGCACATTACAAGCCTTATTTCATCATCTTCCCTCTCTGGGTCCACAGGACCACTCAGTCCACAAGGCACTAGTACACCTCCTCCCCTTGTCCGCATGTTTGGGTCGGGCCTAGAAATGTTATCCCGGAGGTTGATGCAGCTAGAATAATGTTAAAAACATATCATGGCCACAAGCAAGAAACCAAATAAAATATTATAAAATGCAAAAGATGGCGAAGACATTAAAATAACATGTGGGAAAAAGCCAAACATGAGATCTACCCTTTCATTATGGCCATCACCCTAGTTTCTAGGTCCCCATGAATGCTCCCACATGATTAAAGAACCCATGCATGTCCCAAGCCCTAGTGGTGATGAACTGCCCTGCCTTAAGGGGGTAATAATTGCTTATATCATACACAACATGTTGTCATCTCTTGGACCCCCGAGTAGTAATACAAAGAAAAAAAATCAAGAAAAGGCAAAAGGAAAATGAAGAAGGGTGCAAAAACAAAGGCCAGGGTAGCTCATGTATCCACGATTGCTCCTTCCTACATCTATACACCTAAATATATGAACATCCTCATCATTACCCCCTTGAACCCATGGCATTTGGCTTTGAGACCCTTGTGTTCTTATCCATCTCATCATTATTCACATGACCCCTATCAATTGAGGATGTACCTTGGACCTGTCTTTCCTATTAGGGGTTGCAAACACCTAATAAAGTTTATTAACCACTCCTACATAGGGAGGTAACACTATTACAAGCTTAAATCCCCAAATTTGGAAGGGAATCCCATTACGAAGTCTCAATGTGCCCTTGATTAACAAGCTTGGTTCACTTATCTGCACTAATGAATTATTGTACCTGATGGTGAGGAAGCGCATTGGATCTTATGTGTTATTGGGAGGTGGTTTCATCATGGGCTAGGCAACTTAACTAGGGCCCAAGCCCACCAGAGGATCATATTGACACCCATAGGGGATGCGTTGAGAGCCATGGGACTCCATCATGTGTTAGAGCATCATTTCATGCCATGGGAACCCTCAACACCTTCAGTAGTTTGTTCATTGCCCCACATTATTCGTGTGGAGATGCACTTGGACCAGTGTGCCCCAATGAGCTTAGCATGATCATGGCATCTGATCCAAAACCTAGAGGAGGTTTGTATCACCTTATAGACTTGGTAGGAAAGGTATATCATCATAGCCCTCACTTGGAGAATTGTACAAGAGTTTCTTTTAACTGGAGACCCATGAGACCAACAGTTGTACCCCAAATCCACTTTCGGGCCCCACATGATGACTTGCATGAAAAATTAGGGATCATCCCCTAATTCATCTTTATTGGATCCCTCTCTCTCATCATGGCACTTAGAGGACTCAATGTGGCCCTCGACTTGGCTTTCATATGGATGGTTAATTCATAACTTATGATAGCTACTTCGTTGGCTTGTGACCAATACTTTTTTTAACACATTATTTTATAATTTTGGGGGCTTATTAGGCTATTTCGATTTATAGAGACTCGTATAAATAGAAGTGAGTCTCATTTGTGAGAACTAATCATCATCACTTAGGATTTTCGACCCTCTTAGTCAACTTCACACTTTTTCTCCTAGATCTTTTGGGGTATCTTGGATGCACTATAATATTTGGAGCTGATTTTTGATCTTGTCTTGGAGTTACTTCTTGAATGTGGATGGATATATTGCATGGCTATTTTGTAAGTGCTCTTGTTGATGAAATCTTTCTTTGCAAATTGTCTAATGTATGCAATTGTTGCAACTAGAGTAAACGCTATTGTGCCCTAATTTCATTGAAGATAATTTTGAAAGCTTTTTGTTTGGATCTTGCATATGTTATTCATGGTATAACATGCAATGAATGTTCCTAGTGATGAAATGTTGTTTTTCTTCATGAAGCTCCATATTCTAATAACAGGTAATTGTTGAAAGGTGGTAGCTAGGGCATCATCTTCTGACTCCTTGAGGACAAATTTGGGTTATCTAACACATTTAGGACTTCATAAACCCAAGGAAGAAGGCATTGGCCTAAGTCATTTGGTGGTCAACCTCTTCTCCCTCTTCTCCTTCCATAATTTTCAGCCTCTTTTCCTAGGATTGCTAGCTAGGGCATCAAGCAAAATCTATTAGATGGTGAATTTTTGGATTCCACTTTGACAAGACTCTTCTTTGACGTTTTGTCTAGAGGTTCTCCAGTTTTGGTGGATTTCTCATGGTTTTCCATCCATAGATTGTTGTGCCCTAGGTGTGCCCTAAAAGGGAAGCATGGCTTGTATTTCCTTGGATAGGTGGATTTCTTAAGGGTTGTATGAGCATAGTATTCATTGAAATAAATCTCTATAAACTATTCCTCCTCCCCTGCCTTAACCTAGTGAGTACTTTAGAATCATTTCTTCCCATGATTATTCATAAAACCCTAGGTCTAGTGCAAGTCTTTCTTAGGTCTTTCAAAGAGAGAAAAGAGCCTTTTGGAGGTGTTAAATAATCACATAGAGTTTCTTTGAGAGGTCCTACTTCATCTCCTAGAGTCTTGACCTTAAGAGTGCCTATTTCCATCATCATATCTAAAATCATAGGTCTTGATCTCTCTATAGCTTTTCTTGGAGAGTGTGTTAGCTTCCTTGAACCATTGAGCCATTGTTGTGTCTCCTTGAATGAGCTTGGTGGAATCACTTCATACCGAAATCATTGATCTATCCATCCTAAGTGTTTCACTTCTTACTGGGAATCCTCTCATTGGTGAAAGTTTGTAAAGAGAAGGGGACATTGACTGAGGTGGCAGTGGTTTCTTGTCCCATTGTTGTCACTTAGTCTTGTAGTTGACCTTTAGGTTTCCCTAGGGCCTTTCTAGATTGCATGGTAACAAGTACAACCACAAACTCGTAGTGCCTGCATATTGTCCTGAAAGCAGTTTTATGGATATCTTCTTCTTTGATACATACTTGATGATATCCAAATCTCAAATCAATCTTGGAGAACACATCTAATCCCCGCAGCTGATCAAATATATCATCAATCTGTGGCAATGAATACTAGTACTTGATTTTCACTTTTATTTAATTGCATGTAGTTAATACAAAGTCAGAGCGTTCCTTCCTTTTTCTTCACAAATAACATTGGAGCTCCCCATGGTGACACACTTGGCTGCATGTAACCTTTATCAAGTATCTCCTTAGTTGCAATTTTAACTCAACCAACTTAGGAGTACTCATCATGTATGGTGCTTTGGATGTTGGTGTTGCTCTAGGCACCAATTCAATAAAGAAATTGACTTCTCTATAAGGAGGTAAACTAGGTATATTTGTTGGAAACATCTCCTCTTATTGCTGGAGCACCGGATCCTTCTTCAACACCTCAATTTCTTCTTGCCAATGTTGTCAGTGGCTTCCTTATTGCTGGAAATTTGTGCAACATGCAATGTACAATCCTTCTGGCAACTGCGTTTGGCCTGCATTGTTGTGATCATCGTTACTGAAATTGCCTTTCGCTTGCCTTGGAAAATTTTTCTTTCTCTAGTATCATCCAAGCATTCAATTGATTTTTCAAAGCAATCAACCTTAATTTTGTGCAGATTCATCCAATCCATACCCTATACCACGTTGTATGCACGAATGGCATGAAATTTAAATGTGTCATTGTGGGCATGACATTGAGCTCAAATGCACACAATTTCACCCAATGACTAACTTTTCTCTTTGTTCATTTTCCCAATTGAACTAACCATGGCTCTATGTACAATTCCTTGGTCAATTTTCATTTTTCCACAAGCTCCAGATTGACATAGCTGTAATTAGAACTTGTGTCAATTAAAATGGAAATAAACTGGTTACACAACTTACCTTCCATATAAATGATGGAGGATTGGTGGCTTGCCTAATGATTATCCACGACTACATAAATTCTAGGCAAGCTATGTGCTACATCACCAACTGTACCAGCTACGTGGGCACTGTAAATATTTGGCCTTATGTTTCTTTGGTGTGGGTAATCTCTTTTCCAGCAGTTCTCACCACATGTCCAACACTTTAATTGCTCTTTTGTTTCATATTTTTATTGCTATGTTGCTTGCTGCAACATATTTCCTTTAACAATTGGACTAATTTTCTGCTAAAATCGATTTATGTTGGTTGGGTGGTTACTTTCCTTTTTATCTACAAATTTCTTGGACTATTTATTTTTATTTCCAACATTGTTCTTTGCCTTCCAACCTCTTCTAATTTATTGTTTGCACCTTGCTTGTTCATAGCAGTGTTTCAATTTCTTAATGGAATCATTTAGTATTTGAGGTTCCAACAATTCAATTCGGTCTCTGAATTTCATAGGAAACCCACTGATGAATATTTGGATTTTGGCCTTCTCATCTTTGAGATACGACACATATCTTAGTAATTCCAGGAACATAGTGACATAATCATCATCCGTCATTTGTCATGTTCACCACTACGTTTCAATGACACATAGCAGTACACCCCCTTTTTTCGCAAAAGGGATAGCGCGTGATCGATGTGTCCATGTCGTTCAACTACGATCATCAGCCTGATCATCATGTTATAATGTAAACCCACTTTGCATATATATGTGTAAATAATCTCATAAGATCCATGTCATATATGTAATTGCCTAGGTAAACCTACTTTTCTGATGACAATATACATCTTGGGATGTTTTTTGTCTCACTGATCTATTCTCAGATGGTCAGCAGAGTTTTCCTTCAGTATTACCCCAAAGCCGTAATGGATTTTGTCACTGGGATCTTAGGCGAGTCCTAGTGTTCTAAATTGAGTCTATGTAGAAGTGATTTGAGAATAATCCTAACTATTTGATTAGATTATTACAAATTGCTTGGTCTGCTGGATTATATTTGTGTCGCAGAAGTGGGTAGCCTGTGAGGGTATATTACAAATAGGTTCCCCCCTTTGTGATGTAAAAAAATATGAAAATCATGATGTAAAGTGTCTTGAGGGTTGGAAAAATAATTTATTCCCTCATGGGTTAATTAATTAAATGTTCTCGCCAAAAATTAATTAAAATCCTAAGCCAAAATTTTAATTAATTCTACGTCCTAGGTAAATTTAAATTCTCCAAAGGCAAAATTTGTCGGTCCTTAAAAATTAAATTTTAAGAGACCCAAGTACTAAGGTAAATTAATAATTTTGATAAGTTTTAAACCTTTGATCCCTGGGGTTAAGTTAGGGTCAAAATTTTGGGGAAATTAACTCAAAAATTTAATTTTTGAGTTAACTAAAATGCATTTAATTGAAAAAGTTGAATTTCCCAAATATTTAAATATTTCGACGGATGAGATTAAAAGGAATTTTAATCTTCATCAACCGTCGAGATTGCTTTGACGAGGATCGCTCAAACTAGCCGTTGGAGGATTTATCTTTAAATAGGAAGTCATTCGTTAGTCAATTCATCTGACCTTTGAGTTGTTTGCTTAGCGAAAAGCTCTTGTGTATTTTTTTCCCTGGATAATAAAGAAAGGCTTTGGGGCTAAGTTTGTTGGTGCTACTCTTCATGGGAATGTTATAAGATGTGTTGTTTTCATGCATAATTTTTTCTAAAGCCATTAATAATAGCTTCTAAAAAGTGATTTGAGTATAGGTATCTTGCTCACTTGCTGGGGTATGAATAAAAATCTAAATTTTGAATGTAATAATAGGTACTTCTATTTGTCTAAGTTTTATTATTATTTTCTCGCTCTATTGTTAATGACTCGATTGCGTTTTGTAGGAAAATCTTGATTTTAGATCCTCGGGCATTAGGGGAAGTGTTTAGTTGGACCAGCCAACTCCCGATCCGTGTTTTCTAAAGAGCCCATTAAAATTAATCTCATGCTTATCATAAGATTTTGTTGGTGATGCACGAAGAGTTTCGAGTTAGCACCTCCTTAAAATTTAAAAATTTAATTTTATGTGTGGTAAATTGATAGATCTGGCTGTTTAGAGCCTTAGATTATCAGATCTGGGAGCGGAGTTGGACTCATACTCCTCAGATCTGATAGATCTATCATTCTTGTGCAGTTTGTACATTTTGTAATTATTTTTTTAACATGAGATTTTATGGGTTTTAGTTTTTATCATTGTATATATCATTTGGATGTTTTCTTGTTGTCGTGTAGCTACAGATCTAAGGAGGAAATTTGTGTAGAGTCCAGATCGAGGCCCTAGAGGGTAAGATCTAGATCTATGGGGGTTTATCAACGTAATTTTCTAGGGATATTATTCAATTTTGTTATAGTCCAAGGGTTTAAATTTTTTTAGATTAGGAAACATTTCATGAGGGTTTCAGGAATAAATCTAAAGCAAAAGGATTTAACATTTTAATCAAAATTTCTGGAAATATTTTAAGGGTTTTCTCGCTACCATTTGTCTGAGTTTTTCGATCTACTAGCTGGGTTTTCGTTTCAATGCAAAATTTTATTTTATTTTTTTTTAAATAGACAAAACTCATTTCTTCTACCTTGTTGCTGCCATCGCTCTTTCATTTCTATGTTTTTCCGTCCCCTAGTGCTTGAGCTTCTTTCGAAACCCTAGCCATCCTTCGTTTCTTTGAGATAAATGCTTCTCCATCCCTCAATTTTCATCTTTTCTATGCCTACGTTTCCCTCATCGATGCCCATCTGCGGCTCCAAATGTTTCCCGTCACCCTTTCTTGCCATCCATGTGCAAATCTCCCTCCTTCAAAACCCACAACTCCATTCAACTGCTCCATTCCTTCACTCACTGTTGCATTAGAACCCTTGCTAACCCTCACCCTAGCCTGTAACCCTTCCCCTCTGTTGCAACCAAGGTCCTTGCTGGCTTAACCTGCATCCACCCCGTTGAGTTTCTCTCCATTCCCCATCGAGCTCCACTTGCACAACAAAACAAACATTTCATTTTCTTTTTTTTCTTTGTCTTAGGTTTTTTGTTAGGGTTATGGTTAATGTATTTTTGTTTTCATTTTAGATTCAATTTTTTTTTTTTCATTTGAAAACATAAATATTTTCTAAAATTTAAAAAATTAAAAAAACATTTAAAATCTAAAAAAAAATTAAAAATTAAAAAAATCTAAAACATTTCAAAATTTTGGTGACTTTAGAATGGCTAAGGAATTAAATCAAAAGAGGATTTGCATTAATACGTTAATATGGCCCATGGCCCATTGAAATTTCGATTTATTAACCCTTTTAGTTTACTTTTGTTACATTAAAATTTTAATCTCTTCATTTTACCACATTAAATTAATTTCCTGAGGAATAATTAAATTGTTCATCTAAAATTCTTTGGTGTCTTTTCATGGTAAGTGATTTCTCTATTGGCAAGTACGATTAATGTTTAAAAAAATTATATTATATATCTGAAAAATTTTATGGATTTGAATTCTTAATGAAAAATAATTTAAATCTGGAATAGCCTACATGCTAAATTTTTAAGCATTCACATTTGATCGTTCATGATTGTCGCAATTCGCCACATTTATAAATTGCTCTTGATAACTTGTTTTTTATTTAGTCTATGGTTAATTAAGAATAAAGACATCGGTCTATAATCATTTCTATCTTGTGGTTGTGTCTTGGTCATGTTAGTGTTTGATCTATTCATCTAAGTTAATCAAGACTCATTTACATTCGTCAAGTTTCCCATATTTAACTCTCCTAGAGCCTATGTTCCATAGGATTTTCTCATTCATTCACCTTAGGGACTACCCCCCTTGACTTGTCTAGGAGAGAGTCTAAATGGAGTGAGTAAGGATTAGAGTGATAACCATTACTTTGAGCATTGTTGCGGTGCCTAGACACTTTGTGCAACAACATCTTTTGGCACTGTTGTCGGGGATAAAAATTTTCTACTTTTGTCCTCACAACATTTTCTAATCATCTCATTTTTTCACCATTCATTAACCCATCAAGCAACACAACATTTTTTGGTGTCGTTTCTGGGAACATTTTATTCTCGGCATTTCAACGACATTTCCTCATCATTTTTCTCATTTCTCATCTCGCATTCGAGCTGACAAAGCCAACACTTCTTGGCATTGCAACAAAGGATCATCTTACTGGACCTTCGCTTTACATCGTTTCATATCCTTTTTTTGGCATCATTTCATCTCTTCATTTCTCACTATCCTAACTCTTGTCATTTCTCATATAATCCTCTCATCTTCACTCTTTGCACCTGGACATTCCAATTGGTTTCCTTTTTGGGTGGCGACTCCACTTATTCATTCATTTAATCCTAGACAAAGAGCCCTCCCTGAATATCCATCTTCTTCCATCCACTAACTTTCTGGTTTCACCTTTGGAAACTTTGTGAGATATTCATGCTCAAGTGGTGACTCCACTTCTTCCATTTCTTACAAGAATTTCTGCTAGAAGCTCGCTTCTTATAGATGTTTTCATTTTCTTGAGCAGGGATCTCTCTCTTTGATATCCATTTGGCCCATCTTTTTCCCAATAATCAGATCACCATGGATTATGACTTATTTTTTCCTTGTGATATTACTAATATCCAGGGAGCTCCGCATCGTTATCCTTTTTTTTTTGTGACACCATCGATGAATTTCCTCCTTTTCAAGGTGACAATGCTTTTGCTACCGAAACTCACCTTCAGAATTTCAGCCTCTGTGTAAGCAAGTGTCTCCCATATTCTAAATATGAAGATGTGAAGATGAAGATTTTCATTCTTACCTTATCTAGAGATGCTTTTGATTGGTATGTTAATTTCCCTAATTTCAGCCTCTATATAAGCAAGTGTCTCCTATATTCTAAATATGAAGATGTGAAGATGAAGATTTTCATTCTTACCTTATCTGGATATGCTTTTGATTCTCTACAATCAATCATTGATGCCTTTGAAGATAAATATGGAAATAAAGACAAAGTCAAAGAAAAAGCTAAAGTAAAGAAAACTATAGAAGTTGAAAATGATTTCAAAGAGTTAATTCAAATGGTTAAAGACATAGAGTTAAATCAGGCTCAAGTAAGGAAGAATGCATAAGTTAATCATGCTCAAATTATTAAAGATATGGAACTTAATCAAGCAACATTAACAACTAATCATGCCAGGGAAATTAATTTTATGCAAAGAAAGTTATTAGCCCTAAAGGAAAAAATAACATCATGGAATTCAATCATTCAAATCAAATGGCTACCATGGAAGCAAGTTATCAAGAAGAAATAAGTTCGATTCATAACAGAATGTCAACTATGGATGAAGAAATTACCATCATGAGATTCGATTATAATAATCAATTAGCTACTGTGCAAGAAAATCATAAGAAAGAGATAAACTATATGCAAATTGTTTCATGGACATGAAACCAAAGAATGATTAAATTATAAAGGACATGGAAGCTGATTAAATATGTTTTCAGTATAGGTTGTTGACCATGGAGGAAAACCATGCCAAGGAAGTCAGTGCTATGAAGGTGGAACACTCTAACCAAATGGATGCCATAACAATGGAAAAGATACAGGTACAAAAATTTCAGCAACAGTCAAAGGATGAAAGAAACCAAGAAACGTCAACAAATCATAAGCCTCCCTGTCTGCTATAGCAAGCTCCATCTTATTATGAGGAGGTCATTTGTTCCATTGAAAAGTGGCTAACTGAAGGTGACCCAGATAAAATGGATATTAATAAGAATTAGGTTGATGCTCACATGGTTGATCCACCAGTCATAACAGATTAGGTTCATAAAGAAGTGCAGGTCACAAAAGTCTTGAACATTCCAAATTTTCCATACAAGCATTTTTCAAGCCTAGAAGGAAGTTGTACCCCAGTTGCATCATCATTAACATCACAACCTGCCACCAAGGAAAATCGTAAGAGAAAGAGAATGAGAAAGCAGTTTGATCCATCTGATGGCCGCGACTAGCTTGATTTTCAGATAGGAAAAAGTCCTACCGTGTGCAGGATTAGGCATGGCAAATTCGAGAAATAACCAACAGATTTGAACGCATTTTATGCCATGGGACATCTTTGTATTATATTTCTAAGATTATACCCTGTTATTTCGGTATTTCATTTTGTAGTTAGATTTGTGTTTTTCCTATTATTAGTGTTAACACCCAAGTTGTTCCCTATGACTCCCAAGGGAATACGGCCGGGGTAACCACTAACCAATCTTTGGACTACAACTTCTAGCCCAGTTGTAATCAGAGAGGGCTCTCTCTTTAAGGTTTGTCACTGTTTTAATGGAGTTTTAGGCTAGTTATGAAGTGAATGTTTGATTGTTTTTTATGTTTGGTTGGGAGGATGCTTCTGGTAGTTTTTAGAGCGTTATCTGCAGATGAAACTAATCCATTGGGCAATGGGGTCTGTAACTGTTGCTTCCTTGAAATCTTGGCTTAGTGCAGCTGGAATTACAGGGCCTGTATGTATTTCATAAAACAAACTGTAAATTGTAAGGGTGAAATGAAAACAACTAGCAAAGAGCAATTAAGGATTCTTTACTAAGCTGGGTAGTGGGAAAGAGATCTATTACTTAGGAGCAATTACTTGAATTCCTGAAATAACAGAGCACTGTGATGATCTAGCATGAAAGGTAGCACTTAAGAATTACTCTTTCGATACCATAACTGAAGAAAACATATGAAATAGCTAGGATTGAGCTCAGGGTAATCAAAGATTAAGTCCTGGGACTATTCTTTTTCCTTGCCATTTAGATATTGAGTACATGTAGAGCATGAAAGATATATGAAAGTATAGCAAACATATATGTAACGGAGAGCAACGAGAAAACTTATTGAGCCATGGAATACACAGGAATCCTACAACTTTCAGCCATACACCAGCAAGACATCCAGAGACACAATGCTTGGAGAAATCCCATCATCCTTTGTATTAGTTGTCTGAAGAATTACAACATGAGAGTAACATAAGAGATATCAAGAGATTTCTTACATCCGGAGTCCAACCCCTGCTAACAAATGCGAGGGCTAATATATAGAAGTCTAATACAAAAAATATCTCAGGCATTGAGTCATCTGAGAGGGAAATATCTTCTTACACTCGTACATGGCTTGTAGATGAGAAGTAATTACAATCTTAAATGAGTTATAAAAGCTCTTAACTCCCGTCAGAGTAATTTTGATCTTTGGGGTTTGCGGAGTCGGTTGAGCGGCTTTATCATAACTGCTGAATGATGTGTTGTGCAACTGTCACTTCCCTGTGTCTTCTTGGCCCTGCCACCTGTGCTTGCTGATGCTGTTGTTGTGGCCGAGTACCTGTGCTGAGTTGGCTCAGCGTCTTCATACCTGCTGATGTATCTCTTGTCCAGCTGTGTATGCAATGCAAACTTTTTCCTGAAGAGGAAGTCTTGATTACTTAACTTTGATTCAAAAGTAATGTAATTAATTCCTGCCATGTATCTGGTGGAGGCAACTGATGTTTCAAAATTGACCCCATGGTCTCATCAGCCTCTATATACTTATAAAAGTGAGGGGGCTCATCAAATAAGTGTGCAACTTCATTTTTAATAAAAAACAAATTATCTATTCTATCAAAAAGAATTTGCCCTGTTACTGGGCCTGCTCCTGAGGATGTACTGGGTGCTTCAGCAATCTGTGTTGCTGCAAAACTGCTTACTCTCTTGACATATTTCTCATGTGAGAGTAATTTTCCTGATTCTAATAAGCTGGGGAGCCCCCTGTCCTGTAAAGCCATGAACCTATTTTGGAATTTATTGATGTCAGCTTGCATATCCTGGATTCTTCTGTCCAGGGTCTGAATTAGGTTCCTCATTGTCAGGACTCTTTTGATTAAAGAGATGGTTTCAGTCCTGTTTCCAATTCCCATTCTTACCAGCTGGGAACTTGTCCCATAATTGAGCACTTCTATCATCTTGGGGGCAATCTCAGGCATATTGCCTAGAGATGCCCTTGCCCTCTGTAATTATTTTCGTGCTCTGCCAACGAGTGCCACTTGCTCATATATGGCCTCAATATATTCCCATTGGTTGGTTATTGACTGTCCAATGGTGGTCCAGATGACTTTCTTGAGCTCTCCTATAACTTTATCTAAAGAGAGCTCTTTTTCCAGCTCTGCAATCCTCTTTTTCAGGGCCTTCACCTCTCTTTCCCTCTCAGCCACATTTTGTTTTGATTTGTCATATTTCTCATTTATCTTTGCTAGGCTGTCCTGGGCTTGGCTAAGCTCAGACATCTGGGCCTCCAGTACCTGTATTTCTTTCCTCAGCTTCTGCATGTCCAGGCTTTCAGCCTGCTCTATTGTAGGTGCTGAGGTGGTTGGTGCTGTGGTATCTGGAGCTTCCTGTTGTACTTGTTGCTTTGGAGGGACACTATCTTGAGGGGTTGCCTCAAGGTTTATTGTTACTGTAGGCGGCTTGGAAGATTGCCCTGCCTCCCTCTGCTGCAATGCTGCTTCCAATGTGGTTTCTGTATCCTGCAACTTTTCTTGTGTTTCAATCAGCTCCTTGTATAATGTCATTAATAAGGAAGCTGCATCATTTTCTTGCCTCTGTTGGGCAACCTCATCTGTCTGTGGGTGGAGAGTTGGGGGGATCTTCAGTTTCTTCTTTATTGTAGCCATGTCTGCATCCCTCAACTTAAGGACTTGTTGCACAGCCTTAACATCATTGGGGTCATGCCCAAACTCTATTATTATTTCCTCTAGTGCCTTGATTCTGTTATCTTTAGCTTGAGAGGATGCCTTCTCCAATTCAAGCTGTGTTGCAGTGTTGTTTAGGCTATTTTGCAGCCTGTAATTGATCAAGGTCTTGTCTTCCAAGGTGGCATAGACCATCTCACCCGTCTGTTTGTGAAGCTCGATCTGATCTATGGGGTCGATGTCTTTTGACAGGACCTCCAGATTAGTCCTGATGTAGTCTGCAGCTGTTTGTGGTTGCTGCACTGTCGGAGTGAAGTGGCTCATGGTCATCTTGCCCTCTTGCACATCAAATGCAGACATGAGCCTTTGCTGATTTGCAGGAGCCATGTTTAGCAGGTGATTGTAGAGCCGAATCTTTATTGGCTCACTCCTTCTTTTGGC
>APFE031351824.1:7525-50735 GCA_000404065.3 Pinus taeda | reverse complement strand
TTTAGGCTATTCTGCAGCCTGTAATTAATCAAGGTCTTGTCTGCCAGAGTGGCATAGACCATCTCACCCGTCTGCTTATGGAGCTCAATCTGATCTATGGGGTGGATGTCTTTTGAGAGGACTTCCAAGTTAGTCCTGATATAGTCTGCAGCTGTTTGTGGTTGCTGCACTGTAGGAGTGAAGTGGCTCATGGTCAGCTTGCCATCTTGCACATCAAATGCGGACATGATCCTTTGTTGATTTGTAGGAGCCATGTTTAGCAGGTGATTGTAGAGCCGAATTTTTATTGGCTCACTCCTTCGTTTGGCCTCTTTAAAATGTTCTTCTATGGCTGCAGCTGTGCCCTGCTATTGCCCTGAGGAGCTCACCTCTCCTAATGCTGCCTTATCTTGCTCTTGCTGCAGGGAGCTGGCAGAAGTCTCCATACTTTGCATCTCCTCCTCTGAGAAGGGATTCAGCCTTTGCCGCTTATCTGATGTTTCAGTGAGGGGGTTTCCCTCTCTCTTTTTCTGCTAATATCCTCCCTCTGAGGGGTTTGGAGGATGGAGGAGTCTACCCTGGAATCCTGCCTAGGAGGCGCCATTGATGTTGTCTTTTCTTGAGTAGCTGCCTGGCCCTCTCCTTTCTGTTTCTCCTGACCCTGTTGGTCAGCTTGTTGTTGTTCCTGCTGGGGCTGCTGTTGATGGCCCTGTTGGCGCTGTTGTTGTTGTTGGCCCTGTTGGCCTTGTTGGTCCTCTGTTTCTTCCATCACTTTATCTTTTCCCTTGCTCTGCCCTTGATTGGAAGTTTGAACTGCCTCTTGTTGTGTTGCAGAGGATGAAGCAGGTGCTGTTGTTTGAGGATTTGGTAGAGCAGGCACCTGAGAAGGACATTCCAAGTCAGCCATTTTTAATAAATGCCTTCTAGCCCTTTCAACTAGCTCTTCTTGAGACACAGGCTCTTCTAATATGTTTCTTCTCCACTTTGGTTGGTTAGCATGTCTTAGAACGTGGAACCTGCTCTCATGCTCATAGCTAGAGAGCTTGCATTTCTGTCTTCTCAGGGATATAAAGTTGTTGGGGTCATAGGGCTTCCAAAGGAAACTTTGTTTTAGGCCAAGGCCTTCCAACATCCTATTTGCTTCTTTCCATCCTTCTATTCTGTTTAGGATGAAATGGCCAAGCTGGTTTCTAACTTTGAGCTGTGCTTTTTTACCCTTTCCAGCAAAGTGCACCTGGTCGGCATTGCCAAATTGCCTGAAATACTCCAAGGCAAAGAGCCTCATGGGCACAAATCTGGGCAGCTTGTATGGGTGCAGCTCACACCCATATTTTCTAATCACAGTGTGATGCTGGTAAAAGTACCAATCTCCTATGCTGTAGGCACTGGACAGTTGCAGAATCCTCTGCATCTCATCAGAGAGTCTTGGAGGGGGTGATGTTAAGAACAGAGACAAAGCTGGATGGATGAATAAGTCTATGAACTCAGAATATGTATATGGTGAATATGCAAGGATGTGGAAGACTGAGCTCCAGTATACCACTGATCTTGGGTTTCTTGCTGCATCAGTTCTCTTGATTTCAAAGGAGAACTTCTCATGTTGATGGTACAGAATGAGATGATAAATATATGAGGTGTATCTGAACACCCTCTCTCTAGACAAGTGTAGAAATTGCTCATGTATCTTGTCTGAGATATATGTAGCATAGTCATAACAAATGGGGGTCTTACCAAGGGAAAACATCGTCATCATCACTAGCACAGTTTCCTCTATAAACTCCATTGATTTGTATCCCAGCACTGAGCTTATCATGTATGCCAAGTCCAGGCCCAGTTGATTTAAATAGCCATCAAAGATGGGAGGATGCAGCACTGTGTCAGATTTTTTGATAAACAATTGATTCAGCTTTAGGATCTCTGCCTCTGTCAGTATCTTGGCTCCTTTGTTGATTAGGTCCAGTAGGGATAAAGGAACCAATTTCTTTTGAGTTTTGAACTGAAGCATCTCCCTGATGGCCTCAGGGGTGGTGTAAAATACTACTGCACCTTGAGGGTTGAGCACAACCCTCTGCATAGGGTCATAGCAGACAACACACAAGTGGATGAGGTCAGGGAACTGGTTGACCTGGGGCATCTTAAAGATTGGGAGGGAGGACTCCCAAATGCCTAGAATATCTGTTCCATCTTTGTGCTTAGCCCTGAACTCATTTAGCAAATGAATGTGAAACTTACATTTGGATGGGCTGTCCTATGAGATTTGGTAATCTAGGTCTGCCAAATCTTTCCAATCCAACTCTCTCTGGGGGGCATTCAGGGGAGTAACATTGAGGGCTACTGATGCTGAGGGGGTATCCATGTCTGTTTGAATGTTTTGTTGAGATGATGAGCGTGCTACCTGAGGAAATGGAATTGAGAGGAACGTAGAGTAACAGTATTGCTTTATAGCAGGATAGAATACTACTGGGCTCTCTGAGAAGGCTTCTTATAAAGTTTAGCAGACCTCTTTTGACAATTCAGGAGCAGGTTATGAGTTCACGATTGCGCGAACAGAGAAGGGTTTTCACTAAAATTGAAGTGCAAAATGGCTCTGCCAATGAAATTCGACCTCTAATTCTCCAGGGGAAGCAGGGTATACTTGGTTTTCTGGTAAAATTTCAGTGTTCTGCCGTGTTCAGGTGTATTTTACAATTTACTGTGAAAAAACCAGTTTGCAAGGAGGTACACGGGCAAATACCTGTTTAACCAGTTGCTCGGGACGAAATAGCAGTTGGGTTGGCGCTTTGAGCTTCTGTGGATGGTCTGGAGTTGGCTGGTAAGCTGTTGGTCGTAATATGCATGCAGACAGCGTAGAGGTTCTTTTTACAAAAATGATGAAAAACGCGAAAATCATGAAAATATGGCCTTTTTTCTTTATTGGCGCGCTTTTTGAGTGACGTCAGCATGTGGGTCCGGGTCGGATGACGTCAGCAGGACGTCATCGGGTGACGTGGCGGCCCGAGACCGGTCCACGGGGGCGATGAGGTGGCGGCCAGGTGGACGAATGGAGGACAGGATGCGCGGTTGTAGCATTGACGTGGGTGACAGCGGGGCGGGGACGTGGGAGGACAGGTGTCACCATATCGAGCCCCCTCCTGCACAGCAAGGAATCTGTCAGAGGGGGCTCCGACGGAGTTTGGCAACGATGTGTGTCCCCGCGTGACGTAATCGTCTGACAGATATCGGAAGGTATCTGTCGGACTTCGAGGGCCTTCCGAAATCGCTGAGAGCCGTTGGTATGCTGGCGCGCGATCGGACAGCTGTCGGACAAGAGATCTGCACGGCGGATAAAGTCAACCTTTCTTAAAGGTCAGACGTCGGGCTCCTCCGAAATTGCTGTTGGTCGTAGATCTGGGAAGGCCGCGATCAGACCGTCATCGGGTGAAACAGCTGCACGGAGGATAACGGTCAGCGGGCGGATTATAATATAGTATTTCTCGGCAAGTGCGCCCAGCGAGACCCTCTAGTTAATGGATGATTTTCAATAGTTTTTGACGATTTTCTTTAATAAAATCAAATTTGCCCGGCAACATTAGGAAAGGCAAAAACAAAGGTTTTCCATGCAATTTTTATACAAAACATATGGGGGCAAAACATAGGATAAGCGAGTTTTGATGAATTTATATGAACAAGGCGCAAATTGGCTCCCGACCTTAGGATAAGGCGGGGAAGGTAGGTTTCATCACATTTTTGCCCTTTAATGGTATAAGGGAACACAGAAAGGTTTCTCTAAGGGTTTTCAGGCAAAAATGGAAACTTGACTAGGTAGATATGTTCAGATGGAGAGAAGGGGCTAAACATGGGTTCTTGACCTTAACCAGATGTTAATTCAATTCCCTGAGAGTGGAAATTATGGCTATAGTGCCAAGGAGGGGATATTTATACATTGCGTGGGGTTTATACACCATGGTGTTATAATAATAGGGGAAATGAAGTATAGGGAGCTAGATAATAGAGTTAGCTGTTAATGTGGGGGAAAATATGGATGAGGATCAGTACAACCAAGTTTTCTTGAAAACAACTTAGTGTAAAGAGTAGATCAAAATGAAAAGACTTTTGCACAAGAAATGTGGCTTTTAAAGGCCATAAGAACCATCACAAAGCCTTAATTTTCTCTTATGTACACAACTTGTGAAGGGGTGTTAGTAATGAGTGATATACAAATGGAAAAAGGGAAGTTAGTCATGCTCCACTGTGTTGCTTTGCCTATACATGGTTAGCAAATTTGATTTTGGAAGAAACACCACTTCTGCAACCCCATCTACCTACCCAACTAATTTGCCTAACATTTTTTATTTCTTCTTGGAGGGTGCACTTGGACTTGCAAACCCTTTGTGTGCCTTTTCTTTTGCATTGGCTTTTTTTGTTTTCATTTCCTATCTAGTACTACCCTTATTTCTTCCAAGGCCCCAGATTAAGCAGTTGGGAACCTTAGCTTCTCTACCTAACTACTGATCTGCCAAGATTAAACAGTTTGGACAGATTTCTTTCTCTATTCTACAACATAAATTGAAAACATGGCATGATCCAGATTAGACTGTTGGGTCATCCATCAAAACTTTAATGAGTATGCAAGCATATGCACACCTTCTCTTTTCTTGCAAATATGGAACCTTTGTAGCAGCAAAATGGAGCATATTTGGCACTTTGTATTTGCCAATCATGAAATATGAAACCTATTGGTATAGGTATCCAACAGTGGCTCCACCTGGGGATGGTTTTTCTCCTTGAAAGACCAAGAACAGCAGGTCAGTATGCCTTGGCCCTTTAGCTACTGCTTTTCAAACTTTGGAGTTTTGTCACCTTGGGATCCTCAAAATGTAGACTGATGTATTGAAAATACATGGTGCGTTTCAGTCCCTCTTAGTATCTGCAATGTCTCTTGAAATGAACTCATTCTCATGCTTTAGGAATAACAATATATACAACAAATTCAAGATATATATACAACAAATTATGTACAAGAGCAGGCATGCTGCATTCATGGGAGGTAGTCAAAATAGTGCTTGAGCATCCTGCCATTGACAGGACCTTCATCTAAGTCAGTTTTGTCTAGATTTTCAAGAAAGTAGGTATTATTTCCTTGCACTGCTTGTATGAGGAATGGTCCCCTCCAAAGGGAATCAAACTTTCCATGCTTTCCTTTGTTCTCCCTCCTTGAATCCCACTTGAGAACTTTGTCACCTATGTTGAAATCCTTAGCCTTGGTCCTCCTATCAAAAGCCTTTTTCAGCTTTTCTTGTAACACTTGGACTCTGTTATAAACTTGGTCTCTGGTTTGCTGCAAGCATATAATCTGATTCACTCTCCTTTGCATATCATTGGGCTCAGCTTGGCTCTCTTGGAGTAGCTTCATAGCAGGGATCCCTAGTGATGAGGGGAATTTGGCCTCTAATCCATAAATTAACTCATATGGGCTGACCCCAATTGATCTTTTGGTTGTTAATCTATCTGCCCATAAGGCATTGACAAGTTTCTTGTGCCAATTTTTCTTGTTCTCCTCCAATACCTTCTTGATCATATTTACCAGACTTTTGTTTGATGATTCTGCCAGACCATTCCCTTGAGGATAATATGCAGTAGAATGGCCCAAAGTAATATGGAATTTGTGGTAGAAGCTGATTATCTTTTTAGATCTGAAAGCAGCAGCATTGTCTGTTATTATTTTGTCAGGGCATCTGAACCTAGCAAGGATATTAGTCTCCAGAAATTGTATGATGGTGGAGTCATTTTCTTGTCTGCATGGGATTGCTTCAATCCACTTTGTGAAGTAGTCTGTTGCTGTCAGAATCCATCTATGTTGGCCTGAGGATGAGGGATTGATTTCTCCAATGAAATCCAAGCCCCATTGCTGAAATGGTCTCTCTGTTGCAATAGGCCTTAGGGGAAGTGGCAGCAATTGCCTCTTTCCTTCAAACACTTGACATTTATGACATGCGGTGGTAAATCTATTGACATCAGAGAAAATAGTGGGCCAATAGTATCCAGCTCTAAGTATCTTGTTCACAGTGGATTTCCAGTATAGATGCCCACCACAATCTCCTGCATGAAACTCTTCCATGATTTTTTTGGCCTCGTTTTCAATCAGACAATTTAGCAAGATGCCCTCGTGATTTTTCCAAAGCAGATTTTCTTCCATGACACAGAATTTTAAAGATTTCATTTTCAAGAACCTACATTTAGTTCTGAACAGCCCTGGGGGAGCACACAGGTTTTGCAACACATAGCAGATATCAGAATACCATGGGGATTGCTGAAAGGCTGCACTGATCTTTGGAGTCGCTAGCTCCAGTTCACTGTCCAGTTGGTTAATGTCTAGGGATTGGAAATTTGTTTCAGACATTAATTTGGCTAAGCCCTGCCCTTTTATTAGTTTTGTAGGTTTTATTTCTATGTCAAATTCCAAAATATTTGCAATCCATTTGCCTCTTCTACCCTCCATGTTTTCTTGAGTAAGTATATCTTTGACAATTGGGCTTGGCACATAGGCTATTATATGGGAATACAGGATATAAATCCTAAAGTCCTTAATAGCTTTGAGCAAAGCATAGGCTTGTTTTTCCATGATCTGGTACTTGAGGGGTGCATCTCTTAGAGCTTTACTAAAGAAAGCAATGGGTTTTTCATTTCCTAGATCATCTTTCTGTAGTAAAACTGCAGCAATTGTATGTTCAGAGGCAAAGGAAAATATGATGAAGTCTCTATCAAACTGAGGGTTAGTTAGGATAGGGGTTTGGGTAAGGGAAAATTTGATGCTTTCAAAAGCTTGTTTAGCCTCCACTGTCCATTTGACTTTGGAATCCTTTTTTAACATGTTGTTAAGCAATCTGCTCAGCTCAGCCAGGTTTGGGATAAATCTTCTTAGAAAGTTGATTTTTCCCAAAAAGCCTTGTAATTCTTTTATATTCCTTGGATGGGGCATTTGCTGGATAGCTTGGATTCTGTCTGGGTCAATTCTAATACCATCTTTGGAAATAATGTGACCCAGTAATTTCCCTTCCTCTAGGCCAAATATGGATTTTTTGGGGTTCAAAGAGATTCCATATTTCCTGCATGTTGTAAATATCTGTCTCAAATGTTTCAAATGGTCTTGGTCAGATTTTGAGAAAGGTGTGAGATCATCCAAATAAATGACTAGAAAATCATGAATTTCTTTAGCAAAAGCAATGTCCATGGCTCTTTGGAAAGTGGCCCCTGCATTTTTCAAGCCAAAAGGCATTTTAACATATTTAAAGGTTCCCCATGGGGTTGTAAATGCAGTTTTGTCCTGATCATCAGGATGGACTAAGATCTGGTTG
This sequence comes from Pinus taeda, assembly GCA_000404065.3. Classification (NCBI taxonomy): domain Eukaryota; kingdom Viridiplantae; phylum Streptophyta; class Pinopsida; order Pinales; family Pinaceae; genus Pinus; species Pinus taeda. The sequence goes on along the minus strand of APFE031351824.1, from coordinate 43,422 downwards.
AAGCCTGAAAAGCCATCAAGCAAGGAAATTCTTGAGGCACCTACTACTCTTTGCAGGATGTGATCCATCTTTGGTAGGGGATAGTTATCTTTTAGTGATACTTGGTTGAGGTTTCTTAAATCGACACAGAGCCTGATTTCCCCACTTTTCTTCCTTGTGGGAACCAAATTTGAAACCCAATCAGAAAATCTAATTGGTGCTATAATCCCTGCTTTGAACATTTTTTGCACCTCTTGTTCCATTGCTGGGAGGAGTATAGGGTTAATTCTCCTGAGTTTTTGTTTAAAGGGTTTCTGATTTGGCTGTAGTGGGATGGTGTGTTGTATCACAGAGGTATCATAGGATTTGAGGTCCTCATAACTCCATGCAAACACATCTTCAAACTCCTTAAAAAGGTCAATGTATTTGGGCTTTTGATCAGGTGGTAATGCAGCAGACAATTTTATGATTTTAGGCTGTTCAATTGTCCCTATGTTATGCTCCTCAATGGTAGTGTTTAGGGGTTCAAATTTTGGTTTATTGGGGACATCGTTGGAATCAAAAATGTCTTCCAAAGGGGCTAAGCCTATGGGAAGAAAATTGTTCTTTAACTGTATCACCTCAGTTTCATGCTCAGGTGTCTCCTCATATTCAACCTGTTGGATTTCTTGAATGTTGTGTTGGTTGAAGATTGTAGGATGTAGCATTTGATTGGCTGTTTTGGGTGAAAGTACTTGACTGTTGTGTTCGCTATGTATTTGTGATTGATTTTCTGACTGAAGTATTTGTGATTGACTTGCTGGCTCAGTGTCTATATTCAGACCTGAAAATTCTTCTTGTAAAGTCAGAAAATTGTTGATTTGTGTATCATTGTCAAATACCTGCCAGTCCTTTATGTTGTTTGGGACTGATGGTCTGTGTTTTACTTCAGCTGTAAAACAGTGATGGGGGTCAAAAGGTAGCTTGCAAGTACTTGCAAACATGGCTAGACTATGAGCATGAAGGTTCTGAGCCCTAGGAACTTTGGTAATCTGGAACTCAGTAAGAGACTTTAGTAGCTCAGTAGCAACAGATCTGTAAGACCTGAGTCTTTTATCATTGGTAACAAAATTGCCTTTGACCTGTTGGATAACTAAGTCTAAATCCCCGAGGATTGATACTCTAGTAGCTTGTAGGGATTGTACCAACTTGAGGCCTAGTAGGAGGGCCTCATATTCAGCCATGTTGTTGGTACATCTGAAGTTTAGTCTGTAGGCTCTACCCTCTGCATGGCTGTTCTATTTGTTATGCACCCACACTCCTGCTCCTACCCCTAATTTGTTAACTGACCCATCAAATTCTAGGAGTCTAAGGGGCCCCTATTGAATTTTCTAAGTCTATCCGTTAGAAAATTAATTTGTATTCAGTTGGTTTATTTATTCGAATTGTAAATTTTGAACAATTTGTTTAAAACATTTAAATACCGAAATAAACACAATACAGTCACAACATCTACAAATCATTAGCTGAAAGAAAGCAAACACATAAGTGACACCCTTATTATTGTACAAATGTCCCCGGAAAAACCCAATGTGGGAAAACCAGTGCAACTATTCTCAGAGTTTATTATCATGCAGTATTTCCTTGAGTACAATTGGGTGCCTAACCGGCTCACCCGAATGATAAAAAATTCACGCCAGCAATACCTCTATATTCGAAAACAGGTATTCAGAAAACCTGTCCTACGAAACCCTCTCCAGTGTCTAATGAAGCTCTGCGCTGACCCTTCTGGCCTCTGCGTCAGTCTCTTTCTGCCCTGCATCAGCCTCAGACCTCTCTATGTTAGCCCTTTGAGGCATTATACAGCCTTTGGGACCCTCTGCATCACTCCTGCAGCCTCTGCGTGGATGACACAGTTCCTCTTGCCTCTCGCTGTCTCTATTGGGCTTTGTGTGGCCTGAACTGGCTACTGCCTCTCGCTCTCTACTTTTGCGCTAGTCTCTTGGCATTATCTCTGCCTCTCTGCCCAGTACTCACTGCCCCTCGCTGTTGATCACCGATTCGACTTTGCTTAGCAACCCCACTCTAGCAAATCGAATGATTGATCACTTTGGTGTATTCTCCAACTAACCTCAAGCCTCTTCTTATACTTTTCTCGTTGGTCCTTCAACGGTCGAGATTAAATCTCTAATCAATGGCTAAGATTAGATTTGGCTTGATCCGTGACTTTTGAAACCTTCTAACCTAGTTTTATATTAATACCCATTAATATTTTATTTTTCTGAGTTTAGACTTAGGAACTCCATTACAAATATTAATTATTTTAATATCTCCCAAACCGGGTACAATCTGTCCAAACCATTTCTAGGTCTTCGAGATCTCATGTGCTTTAGCCTCTCCACCAATTTTCATGGCTAGAGCACATCCGATTCTACCACAAATCAACAGTCCCAATACAATCAAAACCTACATAACAATAATATTATAGGGAGCACAACAATAACAATAATGGGCTTCTATGGGGCACAATAACAACAACATGGAGACTATATGGGCATAATAATACAACAAGGGGGTTGCACTAATAACAATAAGGGGTTACACTAGTAGTATAGGGACCTAACATTTTCATAATAGTTTTGACCTTATTCAGGCCATGTATGAACCATAACTTTGATACCATGTTGAAGAATCTAGGACAAGATAACATTAATGATTCTTATAACTATGATAACTGCTTGTGATGTCTATTTACTTATTAGTATTAACTTCTTATTATTATTATTATCGTTTTTTCTTCAATCATCAAACAACTAGCAAAACAAGAAGATCAACAAGCTGTAAGTACACAGGATGTAGCCTCCAAGCTAGGGAAAAACCCCTCCTCTTGAGAGGAAAACCCTTCAATCTCTTCTTATAGACTATTTTTTGACAAATACTAAGACCTTTGACCAACATTTAAGCCCTTCCAAAACCAACATCATATTCTCACTAATGTGCTTGCTTTATTGCATTCCAAACCCAGCAAAATCTCTTCCAGCAACACTTCTTCAACCTCTAGCCACAACTTTTCAACACTAACTGCATATCTGCAACTTCGGCCCCTAGGCAGCAGCTACTACTTCACACATGTGGACAAGAACTGCTTCTTCTTTGCCTCCAACTACATCGCTTGACCTAATTTGACTTATGGATCTGGAAGGGGACTTTGTTGGCCCTTCTTTCACCCCTTTTTCATCAGATCAAATCCTCACAAGGAAACCCTAGCTTGACTACAAAAACCCTAGCAAAAATTTGCATAATTTTAGCCTCCTTCTTCGTACGTGTTGATAGAAATAAAGGGAGAGAGATCCAAAACACTTATTCTTCTTCTTTTTCCTTCTTTGCTATCCTTCTATGCTTCTTCCTTTGCTCGAGAGAGAGAGGATTGATTGTTTCCATATGAGGTTGAACTACCTCCTATATATAGGCTTCCCACAGTACGAATTCCAACTTCTAGGCCAACTTGACCGGTTGGCAGGCCTACTTGGTCTTGGAGGGCTCAGTAAAATACAAAATAATTATTTTTACAACTTTCAAGATACCCGATGGGGTCTTCATATTATGACAATGTCCCTATTTGACTTCTTTACCTAGGACAAACCTAGAAGCACTTTCAATTAGTGCTTGACCTAAAAAAAAAAAAAAAAAAAAAAAAATCTTGCGTAAGAAACCCAAGCTCAATAATAATAATAATAATAATCATTTTTCTTTATTTACAAAATACAAGAATCAAAAGTACATTTCATATTTATGAAGACTGAACCTAGTTATACTTTCTTCAACACTTAATGTTGAAGTGCAGGCGTTCCAGCTCCTATCTCTCTCTTGCTTTTGCCTTGTGGCTCATCAACTCATATAATCCGATCCCTAATTGGAAGGTGGGTCAGGGGGCTTTCTTCCTCTTGTGGAGAGTTCCTAATAATCCCTTATCCAACTAATTTTCCACTTCCTACATGACCACCTTATTAAAAAATATTGCAGCATGAGATGAGGGGATGTCTGAAAATCAAAACACCTAACGTATGTCCCCTCAGGTGTTGTAAACCAATCTGAAATATCTCATAGCGACTCCTTCACCTGATCAATCATGCAAGGAGGATCGATCTCGAATATCTATGAAAGATAATTGCAAAGAAGTGCTCGACCAATTTGTCATATGCGCCTTTGAAGCTTTATTTTGACATTACTTTGTAGTGAAAGTGAAATGGGAACTTGTTCTTAGGTGTCCATTTCTAGTACAATTTTGGGAATGCATATAATGCACAGATTCCATGCAGAAGAAATGCATACATGTAGAATTCAAGTGCCTGGTTGACCCTCAAAGATGCTTTTGTCTCCCTGACATGACACTGTAGCTCAAATGATAATAAATCTGCGCAATTGAAAAGTTTACCTGGAGTGACTACCGCATTGAACATATATATCCAATGCTCCTCAAACATCTCAATGTTCTTGCACCCATGCAACCAACAACACATGGTTATCAGACACTGATATACATCTATGAGTATCTTTGTTGGATAGACTATGAATAAGCGATGGTGAAACATAGCAGGCTCTCGAAACCAAGATCTGATAATGTCACTTGTGTCGAGGTCCAACCATCTAGTGTAGAAGTCATTATTTGCATATTTTGTGGGCATAAGCATATTGTATTACATCTGTATGTCTTCTCCATAATAAGTGGTGAGCTTACCACCACTTTCACTATGAAGCACAAGATATGAGTCATCCATGTGTATAATGATCCACTCAATCACTTTTGCATAAGGGATGACGGGGAAAATACATGTGATCCTATGCATTTTGGACCTCATGATATTGATGTATGCGTGCACATGTTCTAAGTTCTCAACAAAATTCTCCTGCATGAATGTGTTGTATATATTGCTCCAAGTGACCTTTGTGGTCTTATCAATAAAGGATTGTGTATTTGTGTATATTGGAATGGTTGGCTTGGTAAACTCAACAAATTCTTTAGTGCTTGTGTCTGAAACTTCTTTGGAGGTCACTTTATGAGGCGGCATGGATCCAACAGATGATGAAAGGGTGACAATACATGTAGCACGAACACTTGTTTCTCGCAACACACTCATAATGACAAGATTAGCTTACGACAACCTAACTATGCAACAATAATTCATAAATCATGTATAAAGGGCCATTAAAGGTTACTAAACATGTAAATATACTAACAACAACATAAAATCACTTGCATGCATAAGAAAATAAGCATGCAAACTAGGAGGGTGCACTGGAAAACTTTGAAGGGTCAAAGAGGTGGTTTGTTGGGCCTTCAAGCCTTCCCAGTGTTCTCATGCACTCAAGCAGAGAAAGAGGGCACATTGTCGCACTCCAAAGGGATGAAGAAATGATCTGAAAAATTGGAGAACTTATCCTCTCAAAATTCTTATCATCCTCTGACGCCTTGCAAGTAAACAAAATGGATCTTTAAAAGGTAACAAGTTTCAAAACATATTGCAAATGGTGAGTTAGTTTTTCACATAAACTTTTAAAAAGAAAACATTCACATACGGCTCAAAATAACAACCATGAAGAGAATAAAGTAGCATTTGATAATGGAGTTCAACCCTCTTGGGCTACACTTTGGGCATGCTCCAACAGCTAGACTACTCTATTGATTTCAATGGCAAATGAGTACATACAAATGGTTGACAATTGAGCGGCTTGTTTCCCCTACAAGGAAAAATTCTCCTACAAAGAATTATCACTCCAAAAATAAGACTCCCTACAACAAGTCATGAAAGGTCAACATAAAAAGGACTCACACATTGGGTCCTTGTACTCCACCTAACAACCAAGCACAAAATGTACAACAAATCCACATTGAAGTACTGAAAAATATTCTCTCATGAAGACATAATGAGAAAAGTATAAAAAGAGTATAACAGTTGTTGTAGATAAAATAAGAAGGCTGGAAAACCCTTACAAGGTTCTCTCCATGATCAAAATGCCTTCAAACTACTTCCAAAACATTGATTTCCTCTGGCATAAAAGACTTGAACTTGCAAAAATTCCTTCATAAAGTGCTCAAATCAGAAAACTAAGACTGCCAATGAGTTCAGGATGCTAAAAAACCGACATCTAGTGTAACAACCCTCGTGAAAATTCCATGTAATAAAAGTTAAAAGTAATAACCATGGTTGATGGGACACTTATTCCAAACTGAATGTTGGGCAAGACATCCTAGGGGGTGTTCATTTCATTTATTATGGATAAGTAAATTGGCAAAGGCAATGGCTAAGGCTATGGAAAGTCAAAATGGCATTTTTGGCACATTTATTTATGAAAATAATGGAATTTAGGAGAAAATGGAGGTGAAAGGTCACAGGTTGCATGTGAGGAGGAAAATGAAGGAAAATCATGGAAATGAAGAAAATGGAGGCCTCATTCATAAAAAGGCTTCTGATAATCAGTTGGTAACCTTTTGTCAGTTCAACTTTGGAGCTCTCTCATTATTATCTCTCTCTCACTCTTGAACACTTATAGTTTTCTTGGAGCACTTTGGAATTGGATCAAGAAAATCAAAGAAGGCAAGAGGAAGCAAAGATCAAGCAAGGAAAATTAGGATCAAGCAGCTACAACAAGATTCTTTACAGGTATTGATTTGCATGTGTTATTTCCTTGCTAGATTTGACATGCATGGTGTTGCATGCGGTTGTTTTATGTCATGGCATGGGTTTTGACAGGTGTGACAGTGTTTTTCAGCCTAGCCTTTTCATTTTCTGATAGCCTTGATGAGATGGGTTCTCATACTTTGGTTGAGCTAGATTGTCAAATGGATTCGAAGATGAGGGGGGTGGATCTTTGAAATGACAAACACATGGCCTAGTGGTCCCTGAACCAAACTATGGATCATAGTAAATCCACTGGCCTAGTAACCCCTTAGCCAAATTGTGGGTTGCGATAAAGCCAGGATTATGTGCTTCGGTGGGCCTAGGAATCCTTGTCGCTGAATGGCGGGATATATAGTAAATCCAAGAGGTGGATTTCTCTCAGTTGGGCCGAATAGTCCCAGGATGGGATGTACGGTAAAGCCTAGAGAGTGGGTCTTGGTGTAGGGCCTAGTGATCCCTGGATCGGACTGTGGATTACGGCAAAGACTAAGAAACTAGGAGGCACTCAAATTCCTCATGGTGTAGGTGGAGAACTTTGGTAGCATCTATGCTTGTTTGGTTCTTTTTGGTTGGTTATGAGTCCGACATTCATGCTTGGAATATGGAACGGGGTGATTGGCTGATGAGAGATTTGGCTTAGCCAATCTATGGTCGGGTGGAACATGGTAGTCCCATCCCCGGTTGGTTTCTACATTCATTAATGAGAAATTAATCCCCTTGGTTTTTCATGTGTAAATGTACTATTTTATATGTGGACTCTATGGTTGATGTATTTATGTTATTTATGTTGTTACTATGTTGGTTATGTATATGTTTTATGACAACAGTTATGTATGGCTCTCGTCATGTTTTTTACTTGTAAATTAATGGACATTGTATCTATAGCCTAATAGATTATAATGCATCAAATGACATGAGGGAACAATGGTTCTTAGCGATTCTCAGATAAGTATGAGATCCCTATGCTTAAATATGTTGTTTACACTTGTAGATTACATATTTGTGATATGTTTAACAAAATGTATGTCATGGATAGTAGGGGTTTGGTTAAGGGCTTGTTCAACTAATTGCTTTTGCATCATTGTTTCCCTGTTATTTGACTATTATGAGGATGTCATTCCATTATGGGAAGTGACCTGGGCTCTGGGCCTGAAAAAGTGGCTCAAATCCTGGGGACGTTGATACAAAATTAGAAAAAATAGTCCCTGGACATTGACATGCCTATAGCATGAGAGCATCTAGAGCCTCTTGGACACTGGCAGGCCTATAGCATGAGAGGGTCCAGGGTCAAGTGCTTCAAAATGCCATTGTAAACCATGGGCTAGTTGGCAGTGAAGTTGGGTTGTTTCTTGAGGGTTTTAATGCTAATGTTGAATGTAGGTATGGTGTGTTTCCGTCAGTTCCACTTCCTTAACGTGACTTAGGAAGTTGAATCACATCATAGTGGCCTCTCGTTGCATGTTTACCCTTGTTGGATGGTTTCTTGGGTAGATGTGGGAGGAGAGTGTTACAAAGTGGTATCATAGAATGGTTCACCCCTTAGACTCGATGGGCTATTTGTTGGTCATGCATGCATGTCAGTTGCATGTGTGTCTCTTACGCTTTCATTCCATGTGCTTGTTGCATTGCATGGTGTTGATCATGGGTTGTAGTGATGTCGCCATGTGGAAGTTGATGTAGTTATTATGGAGTGCATCATCATGAGTGTGTGACTGGCTACATGTTGATGTCGTTTACATGTATCATTTTGTATGCTTGGTTACATTCTTGTATGTTTGGTTACATTCTTGTATGCTTGTTTGCATGTATCCTTCTTGTATGCTTGGTTACATGTATTCTTCTTGTAAGGTTGGTTTCAAGTATTGTTCGCTCATGCTTGATTACATGCGTTCATGCATGTGTGTGGTTGGTTACACATTGCTTATGCAAGTTGATGTTTCCATGTGGCCATGTTTACAGTGGTGTAATGGTTGTTGTTGTCATGCATGAGGTCATGGTATGTGTAGTCAATATGGTCATGCATTGATGACTGGACTCAAACTAGAATGATGTTTATGGGTTGATGCACTTATTTGTTATATCTCTACATGTTGTTATGATTATGTTATACATGTATCACGCTGAGTTAGATGATCTTGAAGATGAGGTAACCTCCCCAAATTATACTAGGGTACGGTGGTTTATTATGATTTGGTTTATATGACATATTATGCCTTGTAGGAGAAAGGTCAAAATGAATAGCAAGATGGTAGACTACAAATACTCTCCCTATGAATCAGATGAGCAGCGTAGTGGGCACTATTTTGATTTCGCAGACAAATTGAGAAGCTTGAAGGAAGAGATAAGGATTTGTAAGGCAGATAATTACAGGATCATACAGGCACACGAGAAACAAGCAAAGGTAAATGCTATACTTATTCAGAGTTTGTGAGAATTATAGTGACAAGAGCCACTTCGGATCAGCCATGGACATGAGGACATAACAAATGGGGCATTTAGTAGTAGGTCTCTTGGTAGACACAGGTTGGATAGAGCTGACACGGTGAGAGATGGCGGGTTGTTGGACACCTCGAATAGGAGGGGTGATGGATACAGGTACTATTCTAGTTCTGGTTCTGACAGGAATCATGATTGTCATAATTATCATCCTTACATGAGGAGTGATAGAGAATACTTGCCAGATGAATTTAAGAAAGCAAAGCCACCTAATTTTGATGGAGATGTGAAGAAGATGAAAGATACAGAGGCTTGGATACTCGTGATGAACAAATTCTTTGAGTTGCATGAGTACATAGATAATATGAAGGCCAGAATCAATATCTTTAGCTTGAAAGGTAAAGAAAACATTTGGTGGGAAGACGTGAAGCAGGTCAGAGACATTGGGATGGATGACTTGAGTTGGCATGAGTTCAAGAGGATTTTTAGGAACAAATACTTGTCAAAAAGGTACTACGACAGTAAGGCCAAAGAATTATATGAGCTAAAGATGGGGTCGATGACAGATGAAGAGTAAACGATCAAGTTTCTGGAGCTATTGAGGTATGTACCATATATTACAAATGAGAAGGCTAAAGTTCAATGATTTTTCAATGGTTTTCCATTAGCATCTAGAGACCAGATTGAGTATGATGAGCCTCAATCACTTGAGGAAGTCATTGAGAAATTGAATCATTGCTATGAACAATTAAAGCATAAGAATGAGTCTCAGGAAGGATGGAAAGGGAAAGACAAAGGTAAAGGTAAATGGAAGCTTAAGAGAGCAAGGCCTCAAAATGCAGAGGAGAAAGAAAATGTGGCACCTCAGAAGAAGTTTAATGCAGCTAGATAGGGACATGGATCACAATAGTAGCATAGAGGTAACGGTACTTGATAGTTGGAGTTTTGGACATGTGGTGAGGAACACATTAGGAGAGATTGTACCTAGAATCAGGGTGGTAGGCCTAAGATATACAGTGCAGAGGAGGTGCAAACTGTTGGGGATGTAGGGCAGAGCATTCCTTGTATTTATGCAGTCCTAGACAACAGAGAGGCAGAGCACTAGACATCTATCATTGAGATGGACGGGTAACTTTCTGATCAAGTTATTTCTATTTTGGTTGACCTTGGATTTAATTATAGCTATGTTAGTCCTGAATTGGTGGATAAGTGTGGTTTGAGAAAGGAATTGCATGCATAATCTTGGCTAGTGCAGTTGGATACAGGTACAAAGATGTGAGTGCATCATTGGGTAAGAGCTTGTGCATTTTATTTGAATGGTATGCCTACCACAACACATTTGAATATATTACTGTTGAGATCATACAATATGTTGTTGGGCATGGATTGGTTGTATCTTAATAGGACCAAAGTGGATTGTTATGAACAATCCATTGAGTGTGTTGATGACAATGGGGAACCAAGAGTCTTACAAGGTAAGAAGAAATCCACATCAGTTAGGATGGTGACAACAATGTAGGAAAAGCACAGTCGCAGAAAAGGGTGTGTGTTATTTGTGGTACACAGCTCTAGTGACAAGGGTAAGGAAGTTGAGGATGCAGATGTTTCGAATAGGTACCCAGTTCTACACCAGTTCAAGGATGTATTTCCTAAGGACATTTCAGAGTTGCCACCTCATAGGGAGGTATATTTTTCTATTGATTTAGTGCTAGGGCAGCTCAAACATCAAAATAACCTCACAAGATGAGCACACCTGAGTTGGTAGAATTAAAGTTGGAGCTGAAGGAGATTCTTGACAAGGGATACATTGGGCCAAGTGTATCACTTTGGGGAGCACTAGTATTGTATATGAAGAAGAAAGATGGCACTCTCAGATTGTGCATTGATTACAGGCAGTTGAAAAAAGTGACCATCAAGAACACGTACCCATTACCAAGGATTGATGATTTGTTTGATCAGCTGAAGGGAGCAATAGTGTTCTCTAAGATCGACTTGAGGTTAGGATACCACCAGGTACGCATCAAAGAGGAGGACATTTACAAGACAACTTTCTGGACCAGGTATGGGCATTATCAGTTTGGTGTAGTTCCATTTGGTTTGACCAATGCTCTAGCTACATTTATGTGCTTGATAAATAACGCGTTGCATCTGTATTTGGATAAGTTTGTTATTGTGTTCATTGATGATATGTTATTATATTCTAAAAATGAGGAAGAGCATACCGAGCATTTAGTAGCATTGTTGAGGTTATTGAGAGAGAATCAATTATATGTAAAGCTCAGCAAGTGCAGTTTCTTTCAGACTGAGGTAGACTACTTGGGACATGCTGTCGCCAAGGAAGGCATTGTAGTAGATTCAGAAAAGATAAGGGCCATGGAGTGGGTAGCTCTTAAGAATGTGGATGAGGTGAGATCTTTCATGGGGTTGGAAGGATATTATAGGAGGTTCATCAAGAACTTCTCACATATTTCTTATCCTATCACATCATTGCAGAGGAAAGGTAAGAAGTTTGAATGGACAGAGGAGTGTGAGGCCAATTTTGAGCAACTCAAGCAGTTATTGACACATGCACTAGGGTTAAATATTACAGATCTAGACAAGGAGTTTGTAGTATGCACAGATGCTTGCAAGAGAGGAGTTGGTGGGGTCCTTATGCAGGATGGACAGATGGTGTTCTATGAGTCGCGAAAACTGAATGAGCATGAGAAACTACCTAACACACAATCTTGAGTTAACAATGATCATACATGCATTGAAGATGTGGAGACACTATCTTCTTGGCAGGAGGTTTGTACCGATGAGTGATCATATTTGGTTGAAGTATTTGTTTGACCAACCGAACCTGAACACGAGGCAAGCTAGATGGTTGGCCATGATTAGTGAGTTTGATTTAGAGATCAGGTACATCACAGGAAAAGAGAATAAGGTGGCAAATGCTCTTAGTAGGCGGGTATAGGTAGATCACTTAGAAGTTATGAGCTCCAATGGGACAAACTTACAAGATAGGATCTTGCAGGCAGGTAAGCAGGATGTTAGATATATGGAGATTATGCACAGGTTGCAGCAGGGTACTAGTACAGGTACAGGTACATGTAGTGGTTCAGGTATAGGTACAGGTGCACAGGATGTGGACTATTGCCTTACAGCAGATGGGTTGGTTAGATTCAGAGAGAAGGTATATGTTCCAGATAGCAGCGAGTCCAGAAGGTGATCTTGAGGGAGTTTCATGCAAAACCATATTCAAGTCACCCACGTTATCAGAAGACTATGTGTACTGCCTCCAATGGTGAAAGTCCATGATGTTGTCCATGTGTCATTTCTTGAGAAGTATGTTAAATATGTTGATCATGCGATTGACTGGTGTGTATTGTAGGTGGAACCAGATGGAGAAATCTAGCCAGAGCCTCAGTGTATATTGTAGAAAAAGGTGCTCATGCTCCGGAACTGAGCAATCGAGCAAGTTAAAGTGTAGTGGAAACACTTTGGGCCCGATGAAGCTACATGGTAGATGTTGGATCAGATGTGGGCTATGTATCCTTCCTTGTTTTTCGGTTGAGGCAAAGCAATTTTGGGTATGGTGTTTTGGTACATGTCTTTGGTATATGTTTTGGTACATGCTTTGATGATGTTTTGGTATATGTACATATGTATATGGATGTAAATACTGCCATGAGATACCTTATAAAGCTCTAATAAGCCATATGAGTGTCATATTATCATGTTATTATGTTATCATGTTTTTATGTTGTCATGTGGGTTGGAATTTAGCAAGGTGATCATTGTAAATACAACATCGAGCTATGTTATAAAGTTCCATTAGCAGTATGTCTTTTTTATAGTGGTTTTGTTGAGGTATATGTGTGATTGAACATCGAGGATGGTGTTCCCCAAGGGGGAGGGTTCTGTAACAGCCCTGGTGAAAAATCCATGTAATAAAAGTTAAAAATAATAATCACGGTTGATGGATAACTTCTTCCAAGTTGAATGTTGGGCAAGACATCCTAGGGGGTGTTCATTTGGTTTGCTATGGCTAAGGAAATTGGCAAAGGAAATGACTAAGGCTTTGGAAAGGAAAAATGGCATTTTTGGCACATTTATTTATTAAAATAATGGAAATTAGGAGAAAAGGGAGGTGGAAGGTCACAGGTTGCATGTGAGGAGGAAATTGAAGGAAAATAATGGAAAATGAAGAAAATAGAGGCCTCGTTCATAAAAATGCTTTTGAGGATCAGTTAGTAACCTTTTTTCAGTTCAGTTTTTGAGCTCTCTCATTACTCACTCTCTCTCTCTCTCTCTCTCTCTCTCTCTCTCTCTCTCTCTCTCTCTCTCTCTCTCTCTCTCTCTCTCTCTCTCTCTCTCTCTCTCTCTCTCTCTCTCTCTCTTTCTCTTGGACACACATAGTTTTCTTAGAGCACTTTGGCATTGGATCAAGAAAGGCAAAGAAGGGAAGAGGAAGAGAAGATCAAGCAAGAAAAAACATGATCATGCAACTACATCAGGATTCTTTACAGGTGATTATTTGCATGTGTGATTTTATTGCTATATTTGGAGTGCATTGTGTTGCATGCGATTGTTTTCTGTCATGGCATGCATTTTGCCAAGTGTGACAGTGTTTTTCAGCCTAGCCTTGCCATATAACCTTGATGAGATGGGTTCTCGTACTTCGGTTGATCTAGATTTCTAGATGTTTTCGAAGTTGAGTGGGGTGGATCTCCGAAATGACAAACGCATGGCCTAGTGGTCCCTGAATCGGACTATGGATCATGGTAAAGCCATTGGCCTAGTAACCCCTAAGCCAGACTATGGGTTGAGGTAAAGCCAGGATTGTGTGCCTTAGTGGGCCTAGGAATCCTTGTCAGTGAATGACGGGATATACGATACAACAAAGAGGTGGATTGCTCTCAGTTGGGCCTGGTAGTCCTGAGATGGGATGTACGATAAAGCCTGAAGAGTGGGTCTCAGTGTAGGGCCTAATGATTCCTGGATCAGACTGTGGATTACGGTAAAGCCTAAGAGACTAGGAGGCACTCAAATTCCTCATGATGTAGGTGGAGAACTTCGGTAGCATCCATGCTTGTATGGTTATTTTTGGTTGGTTATGAGTTCCACATTCATGCTTGGAATATGGCACAATGGTGATTGGCTTATGAGAAATTTGGCTCAGCCAATTTATGGTCGGGTGGAACGTGGTAGTCCCATCCCCGGTTGGTTTCTACATTCATTAATGAGAAAACCATTCCCTTAGTTTTTCACGTGTAAATGTATTGGTTTATATGTGGACTCTATGGCTGATGTATTTATGGTATTTCTGTTGTTACTATGTTGGTTATGTATATGTTTTATGACAATAGTTATGTATGGATCTCATCATGTTTTTTACTTGTAAATGAATGGACAATGTATCTATGACCTAATTTTGATAATGTAACAAATGACATGAGGTGATCCAGGCAGCTGCAGAGACACACATAGGACAAAGAGGGCTTATGAAAGCTCGAAAACCAAAGTGATCAGAATGATTTTGAACTAGGACTAGAGCGTAGATCTCGTCGCCCTGATCACAACAATGCAAACGGTTGGTCAATCCGAGCTCGTATGAGGGAGAACGAGCTAGTCAAAGTTTTGGTCAAAGTTGGACTATGGGCCAGGTTTAAGCATCTTACAATTTGACCGACTCCAAGGCATGAAACCTAGCCCCCGAAAGCAGTCAAAATGGTGGCCTCGTTAATTTGCCCAATATCCCTTATTTTCTAAAGATTTGAAAATCTCCCATATATATATATATATATATATATATATTGATTGGGGTGGCGGGCCACCAACCCCGCCACCCCCCAATGGACTTCATATATTACAAAAAATCAAAATTTATTTATGGGCCGACGGGCCACGACCCCTGTCAGCCCTCCCTCAACCATCCAACAATAATCATATTAAAAAAAAAAGGACCAACGGCCATGACCCCACCGGTCCAATCGCACCCCAAAATTACATAACAATATAAATATATATATGGGGTGGGCACGGGCCACTTCCGCTGGACTTGGCCCACACCCAACCACCACCATGCATAAACGCCACCATATTAAACGGGGTCGGTGGGAGTTGAACCCACGGTCGGCGGGAGGCCCAACCAAGCCCACGTGGCGGCCCCATGTTGAACACCAAAACCCATGTAGAACCCACGGTACACAAATATTTAATGCGCCATTTATGTTAAACAGCAGGCAGTGCGGAAATGGGAGCGGGCCACCCAAAACAACGGACCCGCCGCCCAGACTTAACCAAAAAAATGTATATGCGGTTTATTAAAACAAATTTAGGGTCATTTGATGACCCGACCTCCTCCTTATAATTCAGATCCTTTACCAATCCACCTAAACGAACTCATTGGTTAATCTGTCCATAAATTTATATAAACCTTCATTTCACCAGTGCATGAGGGTAGCATGGAGGAACTAGTAGTGGGCACGAAAATCGAGACACTGTTTTTAAAATTAATTTATTGCAGGTGGAACCATGATGGACCGAAATTTCCAAGAGGGTAAAATTCTTGTAGTGTCCAAATTGGACAAATTTTATGTCGATCTTACCCCTCTCGGCGACACGAACCCAATGGCGTAGTCAGTTTCCTGATCTGAGCAACATATTTGCAGAGGACCCGGAGGAGGGAATCTTTAAGGAATCTAGGGGGATCTAAAAGATTCCTTGAGCCCCAGATTTCCACTTTCTCAGAATTCAAAAATTTGACAGTCGACTTTGCACTATTCGACGCCACAAATCTGATGGTGCCTTCAGATTTTCTGTTTGATCCTTTCATTTTCCAGCCACTTTTCTAAGTGGATTACAGGTGTCAGCATGCAACGTGCGAACAGTCATTTCATGAGATTTGACGCAACGAGATTGATGGTACGACGAGCTTCAGCAGTTTGACATCCGCTTCTTCAGATGACCCCAGGATGTGAGGTATATGCAGTATGTTCATGTACTTCTTTTGCTATGCATTTTGATGCACATATCCCTATTTGATGTTTGATGTGGGATCCTGTTTCTTGCTTGATTTCATGATTCCTACTTGATGTGATGCAAAATCATCTGTGTGATGTACTTGTTGTCATGATTCATCATGTTTTGTTCAAGATCCCTTTGTCATCATGTTGATGGGATACTCATGTTGTCGCCATGTATGTTTGCATTGAGACCCCTTTTATGCCATGTTGGCGGGATGATAATCATGCATAAGGTTTGTGTCATACTGATAATAGTTTTTGACTGAGAGTTCCTGTAGCGGAACATCTCTTCCAGCCACTCCTACGTGAAGGCATTTTCCTTGTATGATAGCAAAATCACCTCTTATGTGCATCACCACTATTGACAACACTTAATGCAGTGGCCTACACCATCTTGACACCGGGGCCTGGAGACATAGTCCCTCTTGGACGAACTCTATTATCAATGGCTTATGTTTTCACGTGCTGATGATTGTCATGTTCCTCTTCTTTACAGCATGCAGATGTATTCATTTATGTTCTTTTAAAAATGCAATTTAACACATCATGAAATTAAAAGGTCTTGGAAGGGTCATTTGTCACACCCGAACTTGGATCAAGTGGTATCGGAGCGGTCTTTGTGTTGATGTGAATTGCAAGCATGAACAATGGAATGTGCAGTGACAAAGGATGAAAAAGCAATGTACGAGACCATGCTCAAAATTTTCCAAAAGGTGGAAATAATGTATGAAACTTTACAGAAAGAGATAGAGGAAAAGGAGCAATTGCAGCTTCAGTTGCAAGCTATGAAAGAGGCCCTGGAAGAACTGAAGCACAACAACCAAAATCTTCAAGCAGAGAACGTTGAATTGAAGACACTTCTACATGAAGAGAAAGAGGAGAAACACAGTTTGCTACGACCGATGCAAGCAAAGGATGAGGCCTTGGAAAAGCTGTCGTGTAACCCATGTGAGATAAAAAAGTAGTTCTCTGAATTCATTTATGTGCCCTGATAATGATTTCGTTGTTTTTGAAAATCACACCACAGGAATTGGCTCCAAATTGTTGAGGAAAATGGGGTATGAAGGAAAAGGCTTGGGCGTTAATGGCCAAGGCATTATCAACCCCATCAAAGTAGAAGAATTACCCCATCAGGCAGGACTTGGCTATGTTAGAAAGGAAGTTGGGGAATGCACCAAGATAGCAAGCGAACCACCAATAATAGATGATGAGAAGCCCTCATCAGTTCTTTCCAAATCGATAGAGGTGGTAAAATATGCTGATTTCCTTTTGGTTTCGACTTCATATAATATGATTTCTGTTGGAGATTTGGAGATCCCAATTATAGGGACAAACATGAGGCTCCTTACCAGGACAAGGCACGAGGAGGAAAAAAAACTTGGTGTTAATAACCAAGGCATAACTCAACCATTGGAAGTTGTGCAAAGACCTCAATTTGTAGGCTCGAGATACATCGAAGGAGAATGCTTGAAGGTGTCAGATTCTTTTGAGACATCGTCGAAATCGCCGAGGAAAGAGAATGATGGGAACACATCCCATTTATCCCATGGCAGTGCCCATTGTAGGGAAAGAGCTAAGGCAAGCTCTCATCGCCATACTTACACCAGAGACAACAAGGAAGGGTATAACCACTCTCAATATTCAAATGTTCATTTCGGTTATAATCATGTTGTTGAAGATGAACGTAAATCATGGAATTGAAAAACATGTACCTTTTGTGGATTACATAACCATACATTTTCTAAGTCTTGGAAAAGAATGGCAGCACAAACAAAGATGAGGCGTGAAAGACCCTCTCAACAGCAGGCAAAGAAACATGTTAAGTAGACATGGAGGAAGAAGATTTATTGCAGTCACTGTGACAAAAGTGGCCATCAAAGCGCCACATGTTGGAGGCTCCATCGAGAGCGGTGCCTTAAAGACAAAGTGTCGATGCATGAACCAGGTGAAACAACCGTTCGACAAGAAAAACCACCACAGGGAGGCAACCCATTCACATTGATAAGTGAAAAATGGTTTCTAGATTTGTTAGCTTGTCACGATCATGCTTTTGTAAATCATTTGTTGCATTTTAAAATTTAAAAGTGATGATGTGTTTTCCATCACTTATTCGACAACAATGATGTCTGGTCTTATTTTGAGTTGCATGATAAACTATGAAAGTGATGTCATGTTTCCATCACTTGTCCAAGCAAAACAATAGTGTTTGGCCTTATTTTTGTGAATCATGTGTTGCAGTGTTGATGTGTTTTTCATCACTTGTAGGAGCAACAATGATATGTTGGCTTTATTGTTGTAGCTGGGGTATTGTGTCCATCTTGATGTAAACTTGACCACCGAGTATGTGTTATAAACTCGTGGCAAGTGTAGGATGCTTGGGTCATTAGTTGGTCATGAATGTCAAGCGTGTAATTTGCAAAACAATGTACTATGGTTGCAGATGTCGGCTCATCGCTTAAGGCTCTAAAGAACAAAGGTGAAGGAGATGGAAGCGAGACCTTTTCAAGGACGCTTGTGATGTAGACAAGGTACAAAGAAGTTGCAGATTATTTTTCATGATTTTGGAGGACCAAAAGCTCCTCAGTGGGGAGGATTGATCCAGGTGGCTCTAGATACACATAGGATAAAGAGGGCTTATGAAATCTCTAAAACCAAAGTGAACAGAATGATTTCGAACCAGGACAAGAGCGCAAATCTCGTCCCCCTGATCACAATGGTGTAAATGGTTCGTCAATCTGAGCTCGTATGAGGGAGAACGAGCCAATCAAAGTTATGGTCAAAGTTGCATTGTGGGCTAGGTTTAAGCGTCCTACAATTTGACTGACCCTGGGGCATGAAACCTAGCCCCAGAAAGCAGTCGAGATTGTGGCCTCATTAATTTGCACAATATCCCTTATTTTCTAAAGATTTGAAAATCTCCCCTATTTAAAAAAATAAATAAATAAATATATATATGATTGGGGTGGTGGGCCACTAACCCCGCCACCCCCCAACAGACTTCATATATTACAAAAAATCAAAATTTATCTATGGGCCGATGGGCCATGACCCCCATCGGTCGTCCCTCAACCATCCAATAATAATCATATTAAAGAAATGAAGGACCGATGACCATGACCTCGCCGGTCCAACAACACCCCAAAACTACATAACAATATAAATATATATATGGGATGGGCACGGGCCACCTTCGATGGACCTGACACACACCTAACCACCACCATACATAAATGCCACCATATTAAACGGCGCTGGTGGGAGTTGAACCCACGGCCGACAGGAGGGTCGTCCCTGCCCACGCGACCGCCCCACGTTGAACACCAAAACCCATGTACAACCCACAGTACACAAATATTTAATGCGCCATTTATGTTAAACAATAGGCAGTGCGGAAATGGGGGCGGGGCACCCAAAACAATAGTCTCGCCGCCTAGATTTAACCAAAAAATGTATATGTGGTTGATTAAAATGAATTTTGGGTTAACATGGAGGGGTCGGGGTTTGACCACGCGACCTCCTCCTTATAATTCGGATCCTTTACCAATCCACCTAAACGAACTCATTGGTTAATCCACCCATAGATTTATATAAACCTTCATTTCACCAGTGCGTGAGGGCAGCATGGAGGAACCAAGAGTGGGCATGGAAACCGAGACACAATTTTTTTTTTATTAATTTATTGTAGGTGGAACCATGATGGAGCAAAATTTCCAAGAGGGTAAAATTTTTGCAGTGTCCAAATTGGACAAATTTTATGTCGATCTTACCCCTCTCGACGACACGAACTTGATGGCATAGTCAGTTTCCTAATCTGAGTAGTAGATTTGCAGATGACCTGGAGGAGGGAATCTTTAAGGAATCTAGGGGAATCTAAAAGATTCCTTGAGCCCCAGATTTCCACTTTCTTAGAATTCAAAAATTTGACAGTCGATTTTGCACTATTCGACGCCACAAATTTGATGGTGCCTTCAGATTTTCCATTTGCTCCTTTCATTTTCCAGCTACTTTTCTAAGTGGATTGCAGGTGTCAGCATGCAAAATGCGAGCAGTTATTCCATGAGATTCAACGCAACAAGATTGATGGTACGACCAACTTCAGTAGTTTGATATCCGATTATTCAGATGGCCCCAGGATGTGAGGTATATGAAATATGTTCATGTACTTCTTTTGATATGCATTGTGCTGCACAGATCCCTATTTGATGTTTGATGTGGGATCCTATTTGTTACTTTATTTCATGATTCCTGCTTGATGTGATGCAGAATCATCTGTGTGATGTACTTGTTGTCATGATTCGTCATGTTTTGTTCAAGATCCCTTTGTCGTAATGTTGATGGGATACTCATGTTGTTGCCGTGTATGTTTGCATTGAGATCCCTTTTATGCCATGTTGTCAGGATGATAATCATGCATGAGGTTTGTGTCATACTGATAGGAGTTTTTGACTGAGAGTTCCTGTAGCGGAACATCTCTTCCAGCTACTCCTGTGTGAAGGCATTTTCTTTGTATGGCAATGGCATCACCTCTTATGTACATCACCACTATTGACAACACTTAATGCAACGACCTATACCATCTTAACGCTGGGGCCCAGAGACGTAGTCCCTCCTGGACAAACTCCATTATCAACGGCTTATGTTTTCATGTGCTGATGATTGTCATGTTCCTCTTCTTTACAGCATGCAGATGTATTCATTTATGTTCTTTTAAAATGAAATTTAACAAATCACAAAAGTAAAAGGTCTTAGAATGGTCCTTTGTCACACCCGGATTGGATCATGAGGGAACAATGGTTCATAGAGATTCTCAGATAGGTATGAGATCCTTATGCTTAAATATGTCAATTACACCTGTAGATTACATATTTGTGATATGTTTGATGAAATTCTTGTCATGGCTAGTAGGAGTTTGGTTAAGGGCTTGTTCAACTAATTGCTTTTGCATCCTTGTTTCCCTCTTATTTTATCGTTATGAAGAGGTCATTCCATTCTAGGCAGTGACCTAGGCTCTAGGCCTGGAAAAGTGACTCAAATCCTGAGGACGCTGACACAGAACTGGACATAAAAATCCCTGGATGTTGGCATGCCTATAGCATGAGAACTTCTAGAGCCTCTTGGACGCTAGCATGCCTATAACATGAGAGCGTCTAAGAGTCAAGTGATTCAAAATCTTAGTGCGACCCATGGGCTAGTTGGAAATGAAGTTGAATTGTTTTCTGAGGGTCCTAATGCTAATGTTGAATGTCTGTATGGTCTGTAGGTTCCACTTCCTTAACGTGACTTAGGAGGTCAAATCACATCACAATGTCCTCTCGTCGCATGTGTTACCTTAGTTGGTCGTTACCTGGGTAGATGTGGGAGGAGGGTGTTACATCTAGGCTCTTCTTGACCTCAAAAAGGTTAAAAATTGAGCAAGTTATGCTTCTCCAAGCCAAGCTCTGCTATATGTCCTACAATTTGGCGAAACCTGCAAAATGTACAACATTTTCACCCTTTTCAGAGTTCAGGAAGCGACAATTTCTCCTGCAAAAGGTGCATTTTGTTGCCTCATTAAAATGCCCAATAACCCCTATGCGCAAAAATATGGCCACATGGAGCGCATGAGGTCGATGGATGGCACCAATGGTTTGCCCCCACCGACCCTAGCTCCTTCTCGTCGGTATGTGGTTACATGGTAGCAAAGTGGCCAAGGGCCAGGGCCAACTGCCTGCACCCTCCAACCTAGCTCTCTTCCTTACCTGCTTTGATTACGCGGAGGTCCATATGACTAAGGGTCGACTTAACTACCGCCCCCATCAGACTCGACTCCATGATAAGTCACATGGTGCCCACAGTACCAAGGGTTGGGGCCATATCCCCGCCTCGCTATGATAGTCCCTTCCACAACTCATGTGTGGTCATGTGAGAAGTGTCATGACTAGGGGATGGGGCTTGTCCCTGCCCCACTTCGTTGATGCTCCAAGCCAAGGTCCTGTGGGTGCGAACATGACCAGGGTGAGGGCTAACACCTGACCCCTCCTCTCAAACAGTCAAACACATTGACTTGAAATATAGAATGACCCCATAGTCTATTAAGAACTAATCTGATGACGTAACAGTGGAGGTCAAAGTTTGTGTGTAGTAGGTATGGGGTCGAACCCCAGAAAGGCCTTCAAGCCTATACCAATTTTTTTTACCAATGACGAGGCATCATGTGGCGGCCTCTGGTTGGGCCATGTGGTGGCCTCTGGTTGGGCCATGTGCGGCCTCTGGTTAGGCCACCAAGAATAGGTTCAAACAATCAAATAATGCCAACTCATCCATGTATGGAGTGGCACATTGAGGGCTCTGATTGACCCTTCATATGCCCAGTTGGCATGTTGAAGTCATCATGACATAAGTAGTATGGAATACCCAGTCAACATCCTAGTCAGCCCATCTGTAAAAAAATTATTTGTTGGTCAAAAACTTCAAAATGTCATAACTTCTTCATACAACGTCGAATTGAGGCAATTCAAGCATCATTGGAATTAGGATGACGAACACTAAACCTTGATGCCTGTTTCGGGAGATTTTGATCACTTTCATTGTTTAGCCTAATTTTGATCTCCGAATCATACCTCCCCATTAGGAAATTTTGGGCCCCAAAATCTTATTTTCTAGCAAATAGATGAGGAAAAAGCTCATCAACTTTCCTAATTTCAATCCTTTTTGTTCTGTTTTACTTGGTGCCTTAAAGATCCAATAAGGGTACTCCATCTTGCCTCTTCATGAATTCCTTATCTTCCTATTAAGAATCAAGCCACAATTCTTCTAAACATGCAAGAAAAAAAAAATTGATGGATGGAACCTGAGCATTCTCTCCAAACCCATCTTTTTTGGATCAAACAAACTTCATCTTGAAGTCCCTCTTTGGAGACAAACTTGATATTCCATCTTGAAATCAGAAGTCACTCAATGCTTGCCATGCATTGATTCATACTTTGCTTCACTGCCCTCAAACTACTCTTATACTTTGAGGTACTATGGGTTCATTTGTTCAATGACATATTTGGCTTTCTCCACATAATCATGGTCATCCTCTACACAATCTTGATCAAAGATTACATTGACAAACAAGATTCACATCGAAACACTTGTATTAGTGAGTGTTGGACACAACTATAGACATATTGGATGACATACAAATGCTTATCCCAAAAAGTCCTCTAACAATTGGACTCATCATGAATCTAGAACAACATAACATGTCAAATAAAACACAGTTGTTGCAAATAAGTGATTGTGCATGACTTCACTTTAAAAAGTACCCAAATGGGAATATAAAAAAAGGTATTTACAATTTTACAAAGCAAGCAAACTATACAAAATAGTCTACCCATCCTTTTCCTATCCCAGGCTTATGGGTTCTCTTTCTGCACCCACTATGCTTTAAAGGTTTCTTCAGGACTACACTAGTTTCCTTTTTGTCATCTGTCGCTTTCCTTGCAATGGATTGCATGACCTCAATTTCCTTCTTGGGATGAAGTTCCGGATGAAGTTTTCAATGCATTTGAATCTGGTTCCCATTCATGTTATAGTTGGTACAAAAATACTTTCACTTTCCCATCAACAAGCAAGTCTTAAAACTTGAGAGAGGCTCCTCAAGCTTTGTTCCAAGGATTTGGTCCATTTTTTTGACCATCACTTTGCATTGCTCACAATTAACCACATAATGATTAGTTGCATCACAAAATGTGCAAGGATACATGTCCCATAAATAATCAAAATCACCAGCATTTTTAAAATCCCCATGACACTTATACATGTCCTTTAGGCTATGACTTTAATGATGAGGACTGGAATTTTCATATCCTTTGAAACAATCATCTCTCTTTAGAGATAAATTTCCATCATCACTACCATCTTGGTGTGACATATCATCACTTGATGATTTCTTTGCCTCAAAAAATCTAAAGCACTCTCTAAACTGTCCATGACCATAACCCAATCCTTCATATCGTGGTCATTCCTTCACCTCAATAGGATTAGTGGTACCTTGGCCATTGATTCTTAGGCCTCCTCCTTCATAACCCATCTGATTCAAACGCTTCATACCAATACCTTTGATATGCTTTTCAAAGGCTTCAAAAGATGTGTTATCAACATAAGTTGAAGGAGTAGAACTAAACATGCTAATTACCTCCTTTCATTTGTCACCCATATTTTATGTTTCAGATGATGATGAAGAAGTAGACAATGACTTAAGCCACCCACTTTTAACAATGGACACATAAGGAGAATATTTTAGATGCTGACAAAAATCACAAGCACCATTCTCAACATAGGGTCATGTTGATGGTGCGGGACTCGCCAACATGTTAGTGGATCTCCCCGGTAAGAAGTCCCAACTAGACCTCAAACCGCTTGGTGTAGGAGTCCCAGTAGTGGGTCGTACAATATTGCCTTGACCGTGGTTGCGTGTAGAGGCATGTAGGATGTCCTTGTTAATTGTGAGGGTGTGACTAGCGCAACAAGCCAAGGAAGGTGTATGAAGGGTTCTATCACACGGAAGGTGGAATGAGTGTGCCCCTTGGAAACCTGTGGAAACACGTAGCTTGGAAGGGAACACACGAGTGAAGATACATAAAAAGCTGGAAGGGAGGTGAACCAACAATCCAAAGTGATCATGGTTAAACCAACATCACATTTGAATAATATTCGTACATACATATATAGAAGAGTCCATAAATACATGCGTAAGAAAACATATACATATACCATTAGTGTAACCAAGGAAGCTGAAATACAGTAACAACATTTGCATGAAACATGTTGGCTTTGTTATATTAAGAGTGAAAGATCTAATCATATAATACAACCATGACCAACCAATAGTTCCAACAATGGAACATTATAGTCACTACCGCCCGCTCCTCCAAAGAGATGTACTAACTTTGCACTCCAAGCTTTATCTAAGATACTCCTATCGGAACCCTGGTCGCCAAAAGCATGTACAATGAGTTATGAGGTTCTATAAATAGAAAAGGGTGGGGTGACCCTTGACATATCCCTTTGTGACTCTTCACCTACCCTCATGACTCTTCAACTACTACATGACTGTTACATTCAACCATCAACACTTGGTCTTTCAATTTTACAAGATGTTACATTACAATATGCGCATGTACCCATGCGAGACAAAATAGGCTTGAGCAATCCATGCAAGACACTACTATGACTTGGAAAACTATGGGAAGACCAACTCTTCAACATCCTCGTGATGATCGACGGTGGTAAACTGATGCCAAGCTCGGTAGTTCATGATGGTGTACGCATGCTCAATGGTGACATCTTGATGAAAGAGAACTCTTGCCTATGTTGCATCTGGGTACACTGATCTGGAACCTCTATCCAACTCGTATGCTAACATGCGCATCATGGTCTTAAGTGTTGCGGGAACATCAACATACTTATGCATAGTGTCTGCATTGATTTCCAATTCTGTGTTGGTTTCAACATGCATCAACTCGTTGAAGTACATGTCCAGCTCTGTTCGGACTTGGTTCTTTAACTTTACTTCGGTGAGCGTACCAATATATTGGATCGCATGCGCATGCACAATGACATCCAAGCTTCTAAACACCCGTGCATGTGAAGCCTGCAAACTAGTGATGAGTTGCAGGAGTTCCTCATAGTTCTGGATCTGACTCCGATGTGTGCCTTTAACTCTATTGCCTTGGGCTTCATCATCTTTGTAAAATGCAATGGTGCTACTTTGTATCTCATTGTCCATGTCTGCATACGGTCGACAACAGTATGCATATTTGAAAAGATGTGTGCTCTCCTAGCACAACGCTATTGCCAACTATTGAGACAACTGCCTTATGCACGGTACCGAATCTAGAATACAACATCTGCATGAATGTCTCGAGGGATGATACTTCATCCAGTATCACTCTCTTCAACTCTAATATAGCGAATGATGTGACCTATTCTCTTCCCTTCTTGGTCACTTGTAACGCCATTCACTCATTCTCTGCTAATAAGAATCGGACACTCGAGCTGGTGGATTCGGCATATGCTCTCGCATCATCGGCCAATGTTGTTGGATGCTTGCATAGATCAGATATGATCACTCGTTTTGAAAACTGCGCAGGAGATGTGTGGACATCCAGAGTAGGAACTCTGTGCAATTTCAAACCTCTATATTGGGACTCACCGAAGGATATGTTGTGCATCTTCTCTTCCGTATAGTCTTCAAGGATCTCTGTGTCTCCTTGATTGCTTGGCACTTTCTCTGCTTTCGAATTTGGTGAAGTTGGTGGAGTGGCCTCTTGGTCATGAGGCATGAGGTTTGTATCCTGATCTAACTTTGGTTGCACCACATCTGTATCCATCTACTCTAGCATTTGTTCAATCTCTTGAGCTAAGTTTTGCTCCTATGACTGCTCACCCTGTCTGCTCTGTGCTAGCTGCTTAGATGAGTCTATAACCTATATGGGCACGATTTATGCAATATATGCATGTTGTGCCTCCTACTGTGTATGTCCCTGTTGCACTTCCTTCTCTCTTCCGTGAATCTCTTGTTCTTCCCGAAGTTTTTGTTTCAACTCTTGCAACCCCTTTTCTACTTCCTCCATCCTCTGTTTATCTCTTTGCCTTTGTGTGTTCCTCTTGTCGCACTATCACCTCTTAGCCTTAATCTCCAAAGTTGCTTGCATTACTAATGGATCTACTTTGAACTTGCAAATTTCTTCTGCCTCTACACTGTGATCAACCTTTCCCTTGCATTTGTCATGCACAAGTCTGTTACCTTCTATTGCTACTGATGATGGTTCTCTCCTAGATGTTGCTTTATGCTACTTCGCTAACCATTCCACAACTATGTTGACCGGTTCATTGAGCCTTGATAAGCTGTGGCAGTATCTCCATGGGTTTTCCTCAGCCCAATGACATGCCCTGTGGATCCAAGGAAATTTCACTCTCGTAGAGTGGTCCTTTACAAAGCAATGCAGGTCGTACAGATTGAAACCTCTAGTGCCGAAAGTAAATATTTTTAACTCTTCCATCTCGACATCAACAAGCTTGATATTTTGTATCTCGTAAAACCCAATCCAAAAAGGAAGAGCGGGCCAAGATGCCTTCTTCCTGTGCAGTCTAGCTGACAACCCTATCAAGATGTGATACTACATTTCTTGCATGACGAGCTTATCCATGGCAAACTTCGGTAAACACATGCGAAGGATTCTCCTGGTTGTACATCTGTATGAAGGTGCCAAGGGGTGGGGCATACCAATCTGCTATGTCGATTAATGCCTCCATCGCTTCCTGTGACATGCAAGGTGGATCCTGCTCAAATTTCATATTTACACCGGGCTGACAAAGTGGTCTGACAATTGTGTGATGACTTCGTGGAAGCTGGATTCTGAGACCAATCTGCAGTAAGCATGCACAACAGCTTTTGAAGGTGTCCATCCCCACTTCAAGCCTGGGAACTGTTGACATGCACATATTACATCCAGTATGAATGCAGACATGTATATTTCTGCTTGCTAACCTTTGGGCGAATGACAGGCTTCTGTCACTTGTTCCTTGAACCTGAGAGCCAACATGTCAGGCCAGTTGCATGGCCTTCCTTCACTGGCCAGTTGGTCCAACGCAATCACCCATCTCTGCAGGAAGGTCTCTATGCTCCCTTGGCCATATAAACAGCATGCAAAGATGACCAAGTACTGATATGCCTTCCGCAATATCTTCATCTTATAAACTAGGTCGGGTCATACCAATCTACTATGTCGATTAATACCTCCATCGCTTCCTGCGACATGCAAGGTGGATCCTGCACAAATATCATATTTACACTAGGTTGACAAAGTGGTCTGACAACTGTGTGATGACTCCGCAGAAGTTGGATTCGGAGACCAATCTGCAGTAAGCATGCACAACGGATTTTGAAGGTGTCCATGCCCACTTCAAGCCTAGGAACTGTTGACAGGCACATATTAAATCTAATATGAATGCAGACATGTATATTGGTGCTTGCTGAGCTTTGGGTGGATGTCGGACTCCTGTCACTTGTTCCTTGAACTTGAGAGCTAACACGTCAGACCAGTTGCATGGCCTTCCTTCACTGGCCAGTTGGTCCAACGCAATCACCCATCTCTGCGGGAAGGTATTTGTGCTCCCTTGGCCATATAAATGACATGAAAATATGACCAAGTATTGATATGCCTTCCATAGTATCTTCATCTTATAAACTAGGTCGGGTGTTGTCCTGAACTTGGCTGGCTCTTTCACGCAACTCTTCAAGATATCTCTGGAGTTTGCATTGTTGTGTGTGTTGAAGGGTTTCTCCATTGTGATCATTGGTTGCAGCAAGTATCTCCTGATAGTCCTTCACCCTGAAGGTAGCAAACTCTGCCCTGCTAACACTATTCAACATCATCATCTCAGGATCAGTGTGCGAAACAATCCAATGTATCATCGACGTGCATGGAAACACGTGATACTTGCATGCAATCCGGTACAAGCCAGACTTGTGGATGTTGACATAGACCCTGCAGTCTTCCAGATCTTCCTCAAATGTGCCTGAGAATGTATGATTGATGTCCTGCAATTTGAACTTGATGTCTCTATCTATGACCAGCTTGGTGTCTTCGTTAACGAGCCAACCCATAGACACTTGTTCAACTACATCTCCAATTTCACTTCCAATGATGTCCTTTGACCCTGCTCTCTTGGAGGCCATTTACCTGTACTGTTGAGAGATGGAAAAACACCTTCTATACCTAGAGACATAACGACAGTCATGGCAAGCAACATATCTGGGTGACTAGCAGTAAAGATTGCGCAATTTTCATCGGGAGGCTGGGGGATTGACTGCCAAAGTTGTGCAAGGCATAGTCTAGGTTGTCAGGAGGTTAACTAACTATTGGAACTACACAATGCACAGTCTAGTCTGCCTGTTGAGGGTTGAAACTGCATAATGCACTATTTCATTCAGCAAGTTCATACATGCCTAGAGACTGCATTACACAATTTTTTGGATCAGTAAGGCACTGCCTCCCAGAATTGGTCAATGCAAGCATGGAGGTCAGTTTTGGCTAGGTTTTCACAATTTATGGAGGAAATGTAGAGCCTTCACTTCTATAAATGCACATTTCTATCTAGGCGACTCAAGGTGCGGGCCAAGGCAACCCAGACCTGCCGCGGGTGATTGAAAACATGAAGAGGTTTGAATGCATAGCGAGACTGAATGTAAGCAACAGTGAATGATCATGCATGCAAACAATGAATGCAAGATTTAGAAGACAAGAATTCATGGATGTGTGTGAAATGAGTTGCCGCAAGGGCGACTGTTAGTGTAAAAATAATGTCATGCATGTGATAGCACTGAGATGCAAACAAAAAACTGAAACGATGCTTCTACAAGCTAATATACATTAAAACGATAGCAGGCATTCAAAAAAACCAAGCAAACAACATTCATACAAAGCAAAGTAGGCAAAGCGACAAAAAATCAACAAATAACATGAAAAACAGACTTACCTGGAAACAACTTAGTTGAATGTACCAAAGACTCCTAGATGCAATGTGGGATGTCAGAGATACAAGATTGATGTAAGGAATGAGCTCTACAACATTGAATAAATAAGTTTGAGGCTTATGACATGCATGCCACAAATCTGGGAAAAGTGACACTTTGAGGGAAGTTTCCAAAACGATCTTTGCATGTAACCTCTAACTGCTAAAAATAGATCCCTAAAATTTAGGGATGCCTTTTGCATGTTGATTTTTCTATTTTGGGAAAAAGTAGCCCATGCATGCAAATCAGTATTGTTCAATCCTGGAGGGAACCAGTCAACCTAAAAGCACATGCAACAGTTTGCAAGCCAGGGAAAGGGATTTGTGTAGTTTCTGAGCTGAGAAGGGCGGGCTATCCCTCAGACATTGCACAATTTCTAGGGTTAGAAAGTTATTTCCTCCCAGAAGTGTGCAATTTCTAGGCTAAATCCCAGTGACTGGATAGATTGCACAATTTTCTAAGGGAGGGCTGCCTCGCTTGTTGGAATTCCTAAGTCTAACTGTTAGAAACCCTTCATGTACTTCTCTGATTTATTTATGCCTACTTGTTCTGATTAACTAACAAGTTATTTACCATGTAAATATTGAAAATAAATACAATTACATGCTCAACACATTAGATATCATCAACTGAAGGAAGCAAAACAAGCACACAAGTGACACCGTTGTTTTTGGACCAATGTCCACAAAAGAACCCGATGCGGGAAAACCGGTGCAACTATCTGAGGGTTTTATTATTATGCAGTTTCTGAATACAACATGGGTCCCAAAATAAGCTCACTCAATAGAGAATAATCTCATCAGTAGTACCTCTCTACTCGGAAGCAGATATTCCGACTGAAACCCTGAATAAACACTCTGATATCTCCCAGCTCCAATCTACCCCACGAAAACCCCAACTTCAGCCGGTAGGGACTATGTAAGCCCTTTTTGGCCTAGTGTCACCCTAGCTTGCCCTGCATCAGCCTCTGGAGGCCCTCTGTTAGACCTTAGAGCCTCTGCGTCACCCAAGCTAGCTCTTTAAGGCACTGCGTAGCTCCTGGCTGCCTCTACGTGAGCCCTGGCTAGCTCTGTGTGAACCTATGGCTGGCTCTACGTCCCTCTCTCCCGGCTTCTGTGTTGATCCTCTTAGTACTATCTCTGACTCTTTGCTTCTATATTCACTACCCCTCAGCTGAAATATCTAATCACTCTTTCGACTTCCTCAGCAAACCCTGCCCCAGAAAATCGAAATCTTGATAAACTCGGTGTGTTCTCCAAGTGACCCTCGAGCCTTCTCTTATACTTTTCTCGTTGACAAATCAACGGCCGAGATTAAGTCCCTAATCAACGGCTAAGATTAACTTTGGCTTGATCCATGGCTTTTGGACCCTTCTAACATAGTTTTATATTAATTCACATTAATATTTTATTTTCCCTAAGTTTAGACTTAGGGACTCCATTAAAAATATTAATTATTTTAATATCTCCCAAACTCTTTAGAATCTTCCCAAACCATTTCTGGGTATTGGAGACCTCATGTTTTTTAGCCTCTCCACCATTTTTTGTGGCTAGATCACATCCAATGCTACTCCAGATCAACACTCCCTCTTAGCGAAGATTGTGCTCTAGAAATACTTCATTGAGCATCACCTTGATCATCTGGCTTCGGTCCCTGTGTTGATGCTAGGCCTACTGCCCAACATCATCTGCACTACTGCATCATGTACTACTACCCATGCCCTTGCCATTGCCACTGCTACATTTGTACGGCAGCTCCCTCTACATCTGTGCTGCTCCCCATAGTTCTACCACTGCCACTGTTGCATCTACACTACAACCCCTCTCATCATGCTGCCTATAGCACTGTCACTGCTAATTGTTGCACTTCAACTCAACCACTAAGAAGTAAGTAATTGATCTCCCAACTCTAACAGCTTCTTCAAGCTAGAACCACTCTCGATGTTGAAGCTCCCTCTGTCGTTGACAAGTTCTCCTTCTCTGACCTCTGCATTGCCGCAAAAAATCAGTGCATCTCACACTGCTGCCTCATGCTGTCTTGGGACTGTTGCACTGTAGGTCCTTCTTTCGCTCCATTCGCATCTATCTCTACCGACATCTTCCAGTCCTGCTACTCCTCTTCAGGGCTCCCATAGAAAGGTATAATCCAAGAGGCTGAGTACCTCAAGGATCCTGCCCCTCATTTCCTATAGTCCATCTGACTACAGCTCGATGTCTCCCCACTTCTACTCAAGTGGCGTATGAGCACTCATGGCAGAGTCATCATCTATCTCCAATTCCTTCTCTACCCTTGCTGGTACAACCTTGGTCTCAAAATCCTCTCCCTTGCTCTTCTTCCTCGGACACTGACTCTTATAGTGACCCAGTTCCCCAGAGTTGAAGCATTCGACCTTGGAGAGGTCCTTCTTCTTCTATTTCTCCTGCTTTCCCTCAGATGCTAAGGAAGCATCCTCCTCTTCCTCTTTCTTGAGTCTGATCCCCTTGCCGCTGCTTCCCGCCTTGCTTAGCCTTCTGATCTCTTTGTGGTGAAAAGTCGCCCACATTTCCTCCCAATCTGGAAGGATTGCCCCACCCAGTATGTTGTGGGAAAACACCTCCCAGTCTTCTGAGACTGCATTCAGGGTTGTTCTCACCATCAATTCTTGATTCAGCGTGGCTCCTATGGGAGTCATCTAATCCGAGATCTCCTTCAATCAACTGAGGAAGGGGTCGATCTATTCTCCCTTCTGAATATGGTATGACTGCAACTGATTTTCTAGTAGCATCTTCCTCTGCACGGAAGTATGCTGATATAACTTCTTTAGGGCCTCCCACATCTCACTTGTCGTATTTGACAAATGATATATCATGTGATTTACGTCGAAAAATCTCTCGTGAACTTGATATGGATCACAGAATCCTCAATTCAACAATGTGTGGTACTACATGGTCCTTGACCTCATTAAGGATGGCGCTCTTGGCCCTCGCCATTACAACCTTGTACTTATCGTTATCAGGCGGGTCAACTGGGACCACTATTGTCTTCAAGGCGAATTGCTTGAGACGGTTCCTATCTAGAACGCATAAGATTCTGGCCTTCGAGACTACGAAGTTTGAGGCTCCATCCAGTCTGCACTAGTCTCTTACCCCATTCACTACCATCTCATTGCTCCTCTACTTCCATTTTGGAATTTCTTAGTGTGACTCCCTCTGAGACTCGATCTCCCTCTTGGAAATCCCTCTGCCAATGTTGAGTTGCCCCCACTCTGACCCTTAGTGCATCTGCACCACTGATCCAGATTTCTTAGCTAGAAATACTTGGTAAAAACTCCCTCCTCCTTGGTCTTGTCCTATTAGGTATTCTTCTTACTACAGTACCCCACCATCTTCACTCTGCAACATATGCACAGCCTCCTAAATCCTAGCAAACTGAATGTTAACGCTTCTAGGCTTGCGTAATCCCTGCACTAGCAAAATCCGCACCTCTTGGCCGCGAGCGCCAATCC
Organism: Pinus taeda; assembly: GCA_000404065.3. Lineage (NCBI taxonomy): Eukaryota > Viridiplantae > Streptophyta > Pinopsida > Pinales > Pinaceae > Pinus > Pinus taeda. The sequence goes on along the minus strand of APFE031351824.1, from coordinate 10,308 downwards.
TTCTTGACTGAGAAAGATGATCGGGCATTACATAGGTCGAGTCTGCTCCCCTCTGCCACTACGTTGATCCTCTCCCTGGCTCAAACTTGATGATGCAGGCATTTCGTCACCCCTTCCTTGTTGCTTCTTTGCTGGGAACAACTTGTCTCACTCGGGACAACTGTTTTCTGTTGTTGTTGCTTTGCTCGGGTGATGTCCTCAGTTCTCCTGTGATCTACAACCACCCTCTGATACCATGTTGGAATTTCTAAGTATAACAATTAGAAACCCTTCATATACTTCTCTGATTTACTTCTGTCAACTTTTTTTGATTAATTAAAAAGTTATTTACCATGTTTTTGGACCAATGCCCCTGGGAAAATCCAATGTGGGAAAACTGATGAAGCTATTTGAGGGTTTTATTATTATGCAGTTTTTGAATACAATCTGGGTGCCAAAACTGGCTCACCCAACAAAGAATAGTCTCGACAGTAGTACCTCTCTAGTTGGAAGAAGATATTTCGACTGAAACCCGGGATAAACACTCTGACAACTCCCAGCTCCAATCTGCCCCATGAAACCCCTAGCGTCAACCTCTAGGGACTGCGTCATCCCTTTCTAGCCCAACGTCACCCTGGCTTGCCCTGTATTAGCCTCTTGAGGCCATGCATTAGCCCTTAGAGCCTCTGTGTCACCCACGCTGGCTCTCTAAGGCACTGTGTGACTCCTGGCTGGCTATGCGTGAACCTCTAGCTGACTCTGCATCCCTCTCTCCCAGATTTTGTGCTCATCCTCATGGTACTATCTATGCCTCTTTGCTTCTGTATTCATTGTCCCTCAACTACAATCTCTGATCACTCTTTCAACTTCCTCAGCAAACCTTGCCCTAGAAAATCGAAATCTTGATCATCTCGATGTGTTCTCCAAGTGACCCTCCAAGTGACCCTCAAGCCTCCTCTTATACTTATCTCATTGACAAATCAATGGTCGAGATTAAGTCCCTAATAAACAACTAAAATTAACTCTGGCTTGATCCATGACTTTTGGACCCTTCTAACACAGTTCTATAATAATTCACATTAATATTTTATTTACATTAAGTTTAGACTTAGGGACTCCATTTAAAATGTTAATTATTTTAATATCTCCCAATTTGTTTAGAATTTGCCCAAACCATTTCTAGGTATTGGAGATCTCATGTGATTTAGCCTCTCCACCAATTTTCATGGCTAGAGAACATCTGATGCTACCCCAAATCAACATCTCTAGATTGCGCAATTCTGGAGCACAACAGACAGCCCAGTAGGATTGCGCAATTTCTGGAGGGAAGGCTAGGTCCCCTACAGAATTGTACAATTTTCTGAGTGAACATCTTAGCCAAAAAATTTCCTAAGTTAGGAATGGAAGCCTGTGATGGGAAACAAGCAAGTAGACATGCACAGGATGACAAGCCTTTGAAACCCATTTGAAGCCTATGTACTTGACAGTGCAAGACATGCTGCTAAGGATGGTTGGTAGGGAGGCTCCAAAACAAAGCTAAGGAAAAATTTTGGAGGGTGGTTGTAGCCACTACAACACTTGGCGACATACTGGTAGAACTCCAGCTCTCTGAAAGGACCTTGTTTCGTGAAACACAAGTCTAACACCTCCGGAAGAATTGTTCAGCGCTTTGATCATTTTGACTCCCGCACTAGCTTGATTGAAAGATGTAGCATCTGGCATGCTCTTGCTTGGTTGACACACTTTCCAAGTGAAGTTAGCATAGTTGTTTGGATTGGGATGAGGGGTATATCAGTACACAAGAAATATGATAGTCAGAGTTTAAGTTTCATGTCTGGTGTTGCTTTGCTGCCAGCAGGCCTGGATAGTACCCCAGTAGAGTCACACAAGAACACAAGCATCGCTTTGCTGCCAGCGAGCCTGGTCAGTACCTCGGTGGAGTTACTTGCATCACCTCTCTGCACAGGAAGCCTTTCTCTTCTTTTGACTTATTCATTTTTTAATCTTCATTTTTTTCACATTTTCATTCTTTTATTTTCATTTTTCGTAACTGTGCATAAGCACTTAATCCTTTCAACACGGAAGAGGGATCCCGCATTATTGAGAGCAGAAGAGGCTTTTCCTTGAGATAGGTATTTTGTATATACCTCTGACATACTTTTTAAGGTTTTCCCCCTCACATTACTCTACTTGATTGAGCTGACAAGGGTTAACCCAAAACAACTGACTAGAGTAGGTTTTACTAGTTAGCGCGCAAGCATTGTGTTTTCATCAAGGTTCAATTTGAACATTACATATTTTCCATTGGTGTATCATGGACTAAAGATAACAAGTTCTATATACAAAGATAGGATGACAGATAACCAGTTATTGATAGCTTGATCCAGGTGGCTCCAGAGAGACACACAGGACAAAGAGGGCTCAAAAATCAAAGTGCTCAGAATGACTTCGACCCAAGACCAAATCGTATATCTCGTCGTCATGATCACGGTGGTGTGAACAGTTCATCAAACCGAGCTCGTATGCAAAAGATAGAGCTCTTCAAAGTTTGACATGGCAGGGGAAAAGAGGGGCCCACAGTGTGCCATATGGCATCACAGTAAGCAGGTGGGAACCACATGGCAACCCATCAGCCATTAACACTTGGCATTCTTTCATTGGTCTCCTAAACCTACATAGGAGACAAAAATCATTTTAAAATATGGAAAATGGTTATTCATTTTAAAATATAGTTATTAATATAACTATATAAAAACAATAAACCAAAATTATTATAAGGCTGACGGGCCACAACCTCCCACCAA
>APFE031351805.1:0-16261 GCA_000404065.3 Pinus taeda | reverse complement strand
TTTTTTTTTTTTTTTTTTTTTTTTTTTTTTTTTTTTATGAATCTTTGGCCACAGGTGTACTGTGGTTTTAAGTGATAACAAACTGCACCATCAAATTCTAAAAACCATGAGACCTCTGGTCCAAGGTGTGTATTGGGGATTTGAGGGGCATGCAGAGCAGATGAGTTGGTGACTTATGTCTCGGGATTTTCTTCCTGTCCTGTGCTGGTTGCCTGAGCTGTTGAGACAATTTCAAGCGAGTTGGCAACTGGCCTTTCACTAGCATTGGTTTCTTGTTCCAGGGCTAGCGGTTTGTCAGAATTTGGAAGACTTGTATCATCATTAAACAAAATGAAAGAATCCATATCAGAATGGATCGAGTATATCGGAAAATTTTGGGGTTTCTCCTCACTACTCACCACATATTTCATTAGCGTTTCCCTATAAAGTCTCTTTGGTTGTCCAAAGACGGATATAGTGGCGTAAGAGAGGTCGAGTTGAAGGGATCCTTGCAGTTTTGCTCCCCATGATCGGGATACCAGCATGCCATACTTTGTGGGTATGTCAGCAACTACTACGTCCATCAAGATCGTTTTGTTTGGGAATTGGACTAGGGATACGCAAAGATCTTTGATTAAGCCTAGGCATTTGACTTGACTTGAATCGAACGAATACAAGTCTTTATAGGGTCGGGTGACATCGAGGTTTAACTTTTCCATTACGGCTTTGGGCATGAGGTTGTGTGAGGCGCCTGAATAAAACATAGCATTGTGCAGTATCTTATCATGTATGTGCAGGCTGAGATAGAAAGGCGGAATAGGTCCGAATGCTGTTTTTCCGTCAACCTCTGGCCCGAACAGTAATTCAGGGGTGTCATCTAGAATGTTTACATCATCCCTAATTTCAGGTAATTGGAGCGATTTTTGAATTTGTTGTCTATAAACAGTGGGCTTAGCCAGTTCTGAGATGGGGATGGAGATTTTAAGATTCCCGATTTCGGTTTCTAAGCTGAATGGCTTTTCTGCTAGGTTCCGGGTATTAACACTGGTGAGTTTTTTGTTCTCCGACGTATTTTCTGTATTTCCCTTCGGAACGTGCGTATCACTATGTATGACTGTCCGTGGTTTCTCTGTTCTGGGAATATTTTCATGAATGCTCTCCAGGTCTTTTTTAGGGCGGGAAGAGTGTATCGGTTGTTCTATAGAACCATGTGTTTCTGTTACATCTTCCATAATAACTTGTTGCGAATTTGGGACCTGGTTGTCAACTGTATGACTGTTGGTGCTTTTCCCTTTAGCCTTGTTGGGCTGTCTACCCTCCTTTACCCTGCTAGGCAGAGATACATCGACAATCCATGTTCTTAGTTTGTATTGCTTATGTACCTCATATATGGCAGTGTCATACCCTTGTTTAAAGTCAAAGGATTCTCCCGATTTAGTGTGGAATTGCTCAATATTAAGGTACGGGGGGTTTTCTTCCGTGAAGGAGGATTGTTGTCCATTTTCTGAATCAACCAGGTTCATCAGGGTCCCGTCTGTGGGATCAGCAGATGTAGATGCCTCGACAAAGTTTTCTTGAAAAGGAGGTCTGATGTCGTGATCCTGATTGGCCCTACCCATATTCATATTTTGGGTTTTTCTAAAGTTTGGGTTCCTTGCGGTGTTGGGCTATTGATTTTCCCATGAAGTTTTTCTCTCCACGTTGTCTAATCTATCTCCCATTCTGTTCATGGAACTGATGATTGCATCTAGTTTCTTCTCGTGAGAGGAGGGTTCTTCTTTGAAAGTGGTTTTTCTCTCAGATCTGGTTCTATTTCTTTTGGCGATTAGGTTTGCTTCTACGCTTACTGCGGCATCTTACATTTCTGCCAGGCTTTGAGGGGCTCTTTCCCTTAATTGATACGCCATCTCGGCATCAAAGCCATTCGGGAATTTGTATAGAGCAAGGTCGGGTGGAGGTCTTAGATTCGGTGGTATCGCGTTGTAAACATTGTTAAATCTGGCACAGTAATCCAGAACAGCTTCCCCAGGTCCTCTCTTGATAGACTCATATTCGGATACAATGTGCAGGGGGTCCTTCCTTTTCTCCCATCTGTTAATGAAGGTTTGGTATAAGGCCTCCGGATTTAGTATTGAATTAGGTGGAAGTGCCCTAAACCAGGTTCTGACATCACCGGTTAGACTTTGAACAAAAATATTCATTCTTACGCTATCATCGTCTATTTCATAACTCTCGAAATAATCCTGCATTTTCTTTGTATGTTGTAGGGCGGTGCAAGAGGTTGTGCCATCAAAGTAAGTGATTTTCGATTGATAGTCCTGAGGCATTGCCCCGGGATTAGCAGGTAGTTGTAATGGTGCATATCTAGCCATGATTACGGGGATTAGCGAAACGCCTAAGGCGAGGGGGACTATAGGAATAACCGGGGAAGAGGGAGTAACTGATGGGCTATGGATATGGGGTTGAGGTGTGGAAGAGCTACTCGGAGAAGGGGGCGATGAGCCAGAGGAATTCGAGGTGGATCGGACTAGAACTTTGACGGGGGTTGGCACAACAATTGGCTGGACTGCTTCAGGACTAAGAGGGGTCTGGTAGTCTTTTTGTTTTTGTTGCCTGATGATCTTCAGAATTAGATTCAGATTTCCAACAGCAGGTGGGTTATTGGGATCAGGATTTGATCGTGTATTACGTGTCAGTTTCTTAGGAGCCAACTTCTAATATAGCTTTGAAAGATTTCTCAAAATATGCAACCACGCAGGTCGGCCGATTAAAATTCGGTTTCTTCCTCTGTGAGGATGCAGATTGGTTGCATTGATTTATCTGAGGAGTGTCCCCAGTGGAGTCGCCATTATGTTATCACTCAGGTTGTCCCTAGGCTCCTATTAGGGATACAGCCGAGGTAACCACAAACCAATATTCTGATTGCAGGTTCTAGCCCACCTGCAATCGGAGAGGGCTCTCTCCTTTAGATTCAACCTTTTGCAAGATTCAACCTTAGTTGATGCTTTTAGGCTAGCTTTCTGACTTCAAGGGAATGTTGACTGTGATTGGAAGGAAGGTAGGATTCTTGAATAAAGAGGCATAGTAAGGTGTTATAAGTTTTGAAGCATTGGGCATGGAGTCACAGATTGAGGCATGCGAGTGTTTTCTTGGTCACGAGGGGATACAGAGCGGGATAGCCACACAGGATACAATACTCAGTCTGCTGAAAGTACGGAGTGAACATCAGGGATGAAAGGCAAAAGAGAATCATTTCATCATGCTGACAAAGGGGAGAAGTGGATGAGTGGGATCCCGGAGCAGTTAAGAATTCCAAAGACATGTACTCATATGTGAAAGAAACAAGGTAAACTAGATCATTTAAGAATACAAGCTCATAACCATTTCTGAAGAAAACATCAAAAAGTGTAGAAATTGAACTTAAGGTGTATTGAAACAAATCTTAAGCTATTCTTTTTTTCTGCAACTTAGAAAGGCGGAAAGGTGACAAAACATAAAATAGACAGGGAAGAAAAACACTTATTGGATCATGCAGAGACATAAGAATTCCGTAATCATTCCTCGGCCAAGAGAAAACAACAAGTTGTTTCGCAATCCATGCTTTCAGCAATCTTTGATTATGAAAAATATGACAGTTACAGTGCGAGTCTTTACTCAGAGAAAATTGCTGGAAAGGAAGCTGACCAACAACTACTACTACCAACCAACCAACCCTTCACAATATCGCTTCGGGTGGTATTTATAAACAAAATATCAGGAAGACATCATTACAAGTGACCTTGACAGGTCTGCTTAGAACTCTTCAAAAATCTAAATGCTGCCGAAATTAAATGCAAGTAAATCTTTTTGGCTGCGCTGGGGGCAACTGAATTGGAACAGGTGACGAGGTCGCCCTTGGGGACCAGATGCGGTGCTGTTGAAGTGAATGAGCTTCGAGGCTGCAGTTCGGCTTTGGTGCGAATTGAATGTGCAATTATTATGATTTGAGAGCCTCAAGTAGTTTCGCTCTCCTTCTGTGAATCTGCTGGAAGATATTCAATTTTCTCTTGCTTTGGGCCGCCGCTCAAGATATTCTCTGATACACTTTGCCGCTACATTGATGGTTTCTGCCGTCGACTGATACTCTTTGACATGCTTGATACCTTCTGATTTGATCTGATACACTTTAAACTCTGTGAATGATCTGTTGTTGTCTTCAAACCGGATCCTTTGGCACGTTTGGGTGATTTTCGAGCTTTTTCGGCGCGCAGTGTCTCGGCAACCAGAAGATTCCCTGAAGATTCCTCGAAATGGCTTATTTCCCGTAGCGATGCGCAAATAGTGCTTCGCGCTATTCGCGCATCGGTAACTGCCTCTGTTTCTTGATCTGAAGCTCCGAAGTGCGACTTTTCTTTCTGCGCGAAGCTTTTTCGGCTTTTCTGGCTGCTGACGTAAGCATGGCGTCGGCTGTACGGCGGATGACGTCAGCTGTGGGTCCCTGGTACAGAGCGACGTGGTGAGGTACTAGATAGATTGCGGTGAAGAGACTCCGATGCGATATCGCGATATCGCGTCGACGGGAAAGAGGGGGATCATTGGGCTCGGCATTTGGCGCTTGCGACTGCTGATATGCGATATCGCGATATCACATCGGCGGAGAGGAAAGATGAACGGATTGGACACTCGGCGTTTTGTGATCGCCGATATCGCAATATCGCATCGGTGGGGGACGGATAGGCTATGTTTGGCATGAATGCGAGAGTGCGAGGTTGCGACGCGAAAACGGTCTTGAGGGGGAAAGGTAAGTAAGTGGGTGTGAAGGTCATATAAGGTTTCAGAAGGGGTCCGACTACCTCGGGGGTACTTTATACTTTGGAAGGAGTTCATCGTATTTTGGGAAGTGGTTAGGGGGTCGGGGCTCTTGCTTAGTTTCTGATAAACTGAACAATTCCCGAGAACTAATATGGTTATTTTTCAACCAGGGGAGGGATATTACATAAGGGATTTTTACTTAATATTAATACGGGGACGGGAAACATCGGGGCTACCATAATAATGTTAGTGTTAATATGGAGATGATCAGAAGGCGCTAAGTTTGGGAGCTTAGCTGTTAGCGGGGGTGGAATATTTGGGGAAGATAGGACCAACTTTGAGTAAAGAGATCTTTCTCAACTGAGTGTGAGATGATTGAACTCAAGAGGTGTCAAGCGATTTGACCTCTTTTGGGGTGTTATTAATATTGGGAAAACAGAGAAGGGAAGTCAGTATCTCATTTGAGCCTTTTTCTTACAAATTTTGCTGATTATGTCTGCTATATGATACTGAAACTCAGATTGGTCAGCAATTCAACAGCCTTCAGACTACCTACCCAGCCTACTTTCTAGTATTTTTTCTTCTTTTGCTTGGGGTGCACTTAGACTTGCAATCCCATCATACATTTTCTTTTGAGCTTCCTATCTACATACTACCTTATTCTTCCCGAGTCAGATTAAACTGTTGGACTCTTCTATTTTCTGCCTATCTAAGAGTTGCCAGATTAGACTTTTGACAGATTACAATCTCTATATTCTAACAAGAAATTTAACCTAGGGAGACCAAGATTAAACTGTTTGGACCTCCCTTTAACTAAAAGTAGCGATACCAGGAAAACTTTACAAAATTTGAAGGCAATTAAATGAACTTGAAGTAGCCTTCTTCATTTGGAGCCTATTTGAGCAAATATGGAGCATTGCAGTAAGCAAAGTACAACATATTTGTCCTGTGAAATACCAAACATGAAACATGAATACCTGCTGCAGCAGGAGCTAACACTATGTGATAGTTGTGTTGCACATAGGGAAGACAGCTATACATGTGTAGTATGTGCACAATCATCATGTTGAGGACCTTTGTCTGGACATCAATACGGGGGTGGAATGCAGTCGACTTGGTGATCTTGGTGTCCAACAATGACCAAAGGCTCGACCGAAATGTGCTTAGCACTCGGCTATGATACTCTTCTTGCAAGCAACTATTATGGCCATCTTAGAAAATTTGTCAACTACCACAACTACACAGTCGTTGTCATGTTTGGATGAAGGAAGTCCAGACATATAGTCCATGGAGATGGATTCACAGGGTCAGTTGGGAGTAGGCAGAGAAGTATACAAGCCTTCCTTCTTAATAGTTGTCTTGGCGATGGCATATGCAGTGCAAGATTTGATGTATTTTCCAACATCATGCTAGAGATTTAGCTAGTAAAAATACTTATACAGTACAACCACAGTTTTCTCCACACCAAAATGTCATGCGACCCGACTATAGTGTGAGTCCCAGATAATCTTGGCATGCTCGCTTGAAGGAACACAAAGATGCCCCTTGTAGCATAATATTTCATCCTAGAGGTGGAAGTTTGGAACTTGTTTGCCATCCAGTAGCATCTTGTCTGTGGTGGCAAAATTTGGATCATTTTTATATAGTTGCATCCATCAATAGGTCTCGTGGCCATAAGCGTTAAGAACATTGATCAATGTTGCAACTCGTGGCCAACTTGGGTAATTTGAAACATGATTGGTGTTTCCCTTCTTGTATAATGGAATTGTTGGAGATAGTGCACCACTTCTGATGGTGATCATTCTGCAACTTCCCTTGGGTTTGTAAAAACTACAGGGGGCGGTGATCTATGTGGATGATCATCTCCTTCCCCATAATGTAATTTTTCTTGTATCAGCAAGCTTTCATGATGGAATATGTTGTAGCATCTGTTGTCATTTAAATCTCATTTTCAATGTTATCACAAAAAAAAACAAATATTATGTTTAAAAATTTGAAAGAGAATGTGAAAGTTTGAAAATAGTGATTTATTTTATATTATTGATGCCATTCAAATCCTATATAAGGTGGGGCCCCGACCCATATATTAAAGTTTGAGCGATATCACATTTGTCCAATAGGTCTCATATGGAGTACGCTCTAGAGTTTATGGAGATGATAATATTCAACTAGAGCGAGGCGATACTCGCAAACATGAAGGAGGAGCTGACCAAGGCAAAGGATGGACGATTGAAGAACTTTGGTTATGGTTCGATCTTGATTTAATTTTCCTTAGAGATGATTCCATTGCTCAGGCCACAACATATTTCACTCAAGCATGCAGATATGAGAGTCCCACGGATGAGGAGGTAGGTGGATCTCATGTCCAAACATGCAAGTTCGTCATCAATGAGCTTCACACGAGTCTTCTTCCAATGGTTGCACATGAAACTCATTATGATTGAAGATTATCCATATGTAGGGAGGGATTTTCATGAAGACCTAGAGCTTGTGCTTCTTGATGGTGAGCAATGGGGAGCCACATGTAAAATAAGAAACATTTTGATTATTTTTTGAGTTTTTAAGTTTTACAATTTTTATTTTTATTTTCTATGTATCCGAGACTAAATTATTGATTTTTTCTAATGTAGACATTGGATCCGTTTGACCTGTAGGTTCCTCCTATCTTCAATGTGTGGGAGAACCACAACAAACACAAATAGGAGTACAGGTTGTTGTAGGGGGGCAGAGGTTTTCCAAGATCTCAACTTGGCCGAGACTCGTGCATAGGTCGAACGACACATGGAGGGGTTGACCCAGGGTATAGTCGAGACTAGGGTCGACTAGATCCCTATGAGACTGCAATGTCATACTATTGGCGTGCCTAGTCATATCAGCTGGCTACTGTGCAAGATGGCTCGCACAGTGGCTTGTTATCATGAGCATCATGATTAGTCTACCAGGAGCTTATATATATATATATATATATATATATATATATATATATATATATATATATATATATATATATTATTATATATATATATTATATAGCCATTTTTTAAATTTCATGTGTATTTTTTGATATGACAGGTCGTGTGGCCATATGTGTCTCAGGGGCAAGTTTTTGTAAAACCAAACTTTGATATATATATAGAACTATGTATCTATTGACATTTCTTACATTTTCTATTATCTCATTCAACGTATGTGATGTGACTTTAATTTAATTTACATGTGTCGCAAATGTCTATCTAAAGCATGATTTGCTAATGCATTTATCAATGTGTTTAGATTTCTAGAAATGTGTTGATATTGGATATAACCAAAATATATTTCCATAAGGCAAACCCTTTAGAACATATGAAGCAAAATTGGACTCCTAACTGAATAGAGATTAGTCAACTGTAGTATTACAAGTTGTGAGTCAAGTATGATAACTATATAGCGGATACCATGGGAACTAACATCAAACAATAGTTTGATCACTACGTTATAATCGATGATATTATTTGGAGAGCGACTAATACAAATCTCTTCACTAACTTGCCATTCAGAGCATATATAGCCCATGTTGCAGAAGGAAGGTTATGAGTACTATGACTAGCGCCATCAACATAACTAACATATTGTTGAAGGGATCTTGACAATTGCAAACCAAATTTAAACATGATTAACATAAACCATAAGAAACTCCAAAGGGAATCACACTACAAACACACTCAACACACCTATATACAACATGTACATAGTGAACTATGCAAAAACACTCAAGCATAGTATCTTTTAAGGTAAAACCCATTTCTAGGATGTGCCATTGGAACTCCATTGAAATCAACAAGCTCATAGGGCCCTTTAGCAAGAACATGTTTGACAATATATGGGCCTAGCCACATTGGCTCAAACTTCCCCGCTCCCAAGTTTTTAGACTCTTGGTCATATAACAAGACAAGGTCACCTTTTGAGAAGACATGAGGCTTGAAACTCTTACCATATTGCCTTAATTCATTTCTTATGATTTTCATTAGCCATCACAACATCACATCGAGTTTCATCTAAGCACATCAGATATAAGAGATGCTCTTGTTTTGTAGAAGTGGCAGGGAGGAGCATGACAACAAGTCTCAAAGACAGATTTCAAATTCATTAGGGAGGATTGCTTCCAGATCGTATACCAATTGAAATTATGTAAACTTGGTAGCAATCTGAATAGAAGTTTGATATGCCCACAACATTGCATAAAGGATAAGATGTTAGTCTAATTTATGGTCCCCTATCATACATTGAAGCATTTTTTTCAAAACTTTATTGATGGCCTCAACTTGCCCATTCACCTTATGGTAGTAGGGAGTTGAATTCTCATGGGAGAGACCCAACGTAGTAGTTAGTTCAGACATCATGTGGTTACAAAAAAGTTTCCCATGATCTGTAACTATAGCCTGTGGTACACCAAACCTCGCAATGACATGATTGAATAAAAGGAGAGCAGTTGTTTTGCCAGTGTTATTGTCTGTATGCTATCCACTTAGTAAAATAGTTAACCACTACAATGATATAGCCATGCCCCCCATCCAAGTGAGGGTTACATGTCATGAAATCAATGCCCCATTTCGTAAATGGTCCAATGACAATAACATGGTGTAAAGGAGTAGGTGGAGCACGGGTCCGACAATTGCATATTTGGCAGGCATGACACTTTTGAACTATGAGAATGAGGTCTCAAAACATAGTAGGCCAAAAGTAGCCAGCACACAAAATCTTCTGTGTGGTGGCATAACCAAACATATGACCACCACATTCCCCAAAATGGCATTCATTCAAGACTTTCTCGGCCTTCTCACATGTGAAGCACATTAGTAAAATGGTATAGATACCGCAACGATAGAGGGTGTCGTCAATTATAATATTATTCTTAGCTTGATGTCAGATACGTCGTTGGTTAAAGTGATAGGTATCAGGTCAAAAAGTCTGGGTTTCGATATATATGATAATGTCTCCATACCATGGGTCAAATGACATGATCAGGAACAACTACTCATCTAGAATAAAATCACCAGACATTGTTTAAGTTTCAGTAGTGGGAAGGTCGCAAATTATCTAAAAAAAAACTAAGGATTTCTTCGACTTGGATTTGATGACTCCAAATCAAACTCCTGGAGGATGACAATCCACCTAGAGTACTTCCCCCCAATAATTATTGTGACAAGATGTACGTCATGGGGTTACAATCAGAAAAAACCATAATTTTACAGAGCAAGATATAATGAGGAAATCTTTGGATAGTCGCCAAAGCCAACTTTTCAACATGAGTATATTTGATCTCAATATCATTCAAATTTCAACTCAAATAATAAATAGGATGTTCAATCCCTACATTATCCTCTTAGACAAATACAATAACAATGGTAGTAATTATAGCGATGAGGTAAAGGAAGTAATCACGTTAGTAATCTAGGGGATACAAAAAGGATTCCTGAACTATGACATATTTCAAGGCATCGAACTCCTTTTAAGCAATGCCATCCCAATGGAAGGGAACCCCTTTCTTTAACAAGCGAGTAAATTCCTTGGTTAGTTCAGTGTAGTTGGGAATGAAGATCTGAAGAAATTTAGCCTTCCCTTGGATTTGTTGAAGCTGAAGGAGGGAAGAAGGAGCAGACAGATCTATGATCACTTGGACTTTTGATGGGTCAATACAAATTCCATGTTTTGATACAACAAAACCAAGAAGTCTATCAAGCTAACACAAAACCCACCCTTATGCAGATTAACCCTAATTTATAGTGTCGACAACGTAAAAAGATAGCCCTAAGGTGTATGAGATGATGAACACGAAGTTTTGAGTGAGCAAGTAGGTAGTCAAAATATGGTTGTACGATATGTTTTATGTCATGGAAGGCATAATTCATTGCCCTATGAAACATAGCCCCAAGAATTTTTCAATTCGAAAGGGATCTTTTGATATGCAAATATTCCCCAGGGACAAATGAATGCAGTTTTATGTTGGTCCACTGGGAGAATGTTGATCTGATTGTATCCAAAAAAAACCAACCATAAATGAAAATATTTCACAACCAGCACAATCATCAACAATCTGGTCAATGAATTGGGTAGGATAATTATCCTTAGGACAAGCACGATTAATGTCCCAATAATTGACACACACACAAATTGTTCCCTGTTTCTTCATGACAAGAACGATGTTTGACTCCTAAACAGTTAAAGGTACCGGGTAGATGAAACCAACACGTAGAAGTTTTTCAACTTTAGCTTTAATAATGAAAACCTTCTTGGGATGGACCAGACAAAGGCGTTGTCGAATTGGCTTGGCATTAGAATATGTCTTAATTTCATGGACAATGATGTTTGGGTCGATACCTGACATCTCTTCATAAGACTAAGTGAAAACGTCTCGAAACTCTTGGAAAAGGGCTCTATAGGTTTTGATCTCATCGGGAGAGCAAGATGCATTGATATATACATTCTCAATAATGTCGGGTTTGATCAAAATGTCAAGAGGGATAGCCTCTTCAATGTTCAACAAATCCTTCTCAGAATCGACACCATGGATGGATACAAAACTCACAAACATCTCAACGATATTGGGCCGATATAGTTCATCAAGATTATCCTCAAGGAATTTGTTAAGGATGAATGACGATGATGTTCATCCCACCCATCATATGACATCATGATCTCCATGATTCTCTCATCGGTAGAAAATTTATGAGAGAAGGAACCAGAGGGTGTGCCATAATCTAAGGAATGATTAACCCAATTGATCGAAGAAGAGAGAGTACATTGTGTCGCATAGGCTGAATAGATGGCTTCGTACTCAACCTCAATGGGACTGAGTGACATGTGGTCACTAAAAGTGTCAATATTGGATTCATCTGGCACTACCCATGAATCAACTGGAGTAGTACATGAAGACATCATGTTGACATGGGCGACCAAATTAGAGTTGTTGGGAGAAGGAGGGGGAAGAGGAAAGGTTCCCATGCTGATATGGGTGTGGGGTTTCTCCCACAAGAGGGACACTTCCAGTAATTTGAGAATTGGTGGCAAATAAAGTGAGTTGATCAATGGCTACTATACCTCCCTTATGAGGGAAATCAATCATCTTGAAATATGTTGAAACAACAACAACCATAACATAAACCCACGTATGACCTAGTACAAGGTTATAATATAGTAGTCTGTCGATAACTTCTACTTCTACTAATATGGTCTTGCCACCTAATTCTACTTGTAAATTCAAAATTCCACAAGGCTTGAAGCCTCTTTCGTCAAAATCCTTTAGAGTAGTTGGTGACCGATTCAATTGGGGAGAACCAATGGCCTTCCAACAAGAAAGGGATGTGATACACGTTGAGGCTCCTTCGTCCACAATGGAACAATGGATATTCTTACCGTGAATAATAACTTGAATCATGAAAGCTAATTGGGCTAGAAGTTGAGGTGTATGATTCTCATGGTTAAAAACTACCAAGTTGGAATATGAAGGATCAATACATCCAATTGTGGAAAGCAAAGCCTTCTTCTGAGTGGAGCCATTTTGCAACACCTCAATATTCGACATAGCTAAAGGAGCCTGAGCCAGATACTCAACTATGTTATAATTCTGAGAATCTCTTGTGCCAGGGTTAAAACTAAATTGATGTATAATGCCTTTGGGAGGCTTAATTATCAATTCGGTATGAAACAAATTTAGAGCAGGATCCGATGGAGATATTGTCGAACTAGCAAGTTGACGGTAGCTTGACCATTTGAGGGATTCACATTACCGTAGTATTTACATCAAGTGGCCACAATAACGTCATTTTTCATCTTAGCGGAGGAAAGCATCAAAACCAAGACGGATCCTCGACAACCATATTGGTCTCCTGATTCGGAAGCGGGTTTGTCAACATAGTGGGTGTAGTGGATGATTTAAGGTATTGATTCACTTCTAACCAATGTGGACAATCGTGAGTGAAATGATCCTCATTACAAACCAAACATGGGTAACAAGGCTTTTGCTTTTCTTCAGAAGACTGATTGTTTTGTTTATCCCGCAGAGGAGTATCTTTCTTCTTTTTACCTTTACCTTTCTTCTTACTTCCTGGTTGCTGAGATTTGCCTTTGGAATAATAAACGACATTGATCTTGGAAGTAGAAGCCGCGTGAGTGGTGGAAGGAGGGCTTTGGGAAGCTACAACAAGAGTCGAACCAAATGGTTTACTCGTCGACTGTTGGTTGGAAGCACGAATCATGCCATTGACGAAATGTGGTTCTTTACTAGGAGGTTGAGGAACAGTATTGGAAGGTTGCAGAGAATTTGGTATTTTATCATAGAGCATGTTAGATTGGGTATAAATAAGATCCAAACACTGGGCATGAGAGATTACCCGCTCTTCGGTTACAACTCCACCCTTAGCGACGTCTCCTGTGATGGATGGCAACAAAGAACTAATGAACCATTCAACTAAAAATTGATTATGAACAAAAGTTTTAACCAAACAATGACGACATAGCCACTCATGAATGTGATTAGAAATGTGAGTGGCATCAATTTGTTTGAAATTGGTTAAAAGTTCATTTTTGGTCTTATATCAGATGGGTAACTAGAAATTCATTAGGAATTTGGTAGCCAACATGCTGAAATTATCGAATGAAGCTCTTAGTAGTTCAATATACCATTTGGTTGTCGTACCGGTGAGTGTGCACTGGAAAAGATGAAAACGAATAGAGTCATCATTGAAAGAGTTTGAAGAAAACCACAAATGATAAGTCATCACGTGTGTAAACATGTCTTCTCCAAGATTTCCATTAAATTTAGGGATATCACTGAGCAATTTTGTGGGAATAATCGACCACCAATGAGAATGATTGATGGGATCATTGGTGAGCTTGGTTAGATCCGACAACTCAATAATTGATACGAATGGCAACTGCATGTTGAGGTCCATGGAGGATACCCTAGGTAAGATGGGATGGCCTAAGCAATAAGTATCTATGTTCTGGGATAAGGAGGATTTTGATAGCCACAATACACACAACCTTGTTGCACAGCTCCACGATAACCTTGTAAAGGTTGAAACGATTGGGTTTGGATTTGTTGACAATAAGGCATTTGAGGTATACCTTGATATGGTTGATATTGTTGCCCTGTGGGATTTCCATCATCCCAATATAGGTTGGTTAGGTTGTGTTTGCACCATGCCATATACATTATGACTTAATTGAATTTGAGGGATGGCCTGACCAAGCAGTTGTGATTTTAAATTACCTTGAAAAGGCTGCGTATACATGGCTTGCGTAGCGCCAAATTTCCAGTGGAATAGGTTGAGTTAAAGATGCAACTTGTAAAGGTTGGCTTACATTTAATTAAGCTTGAACAAATTAAGATATAGGTTGATGAACATGATTATGAGATGTAGGTGGAACAAATTGAGAGATTAAAGATGAAGTTACAACTGCACCAGGTTGTACGGGCACGGTAGGTTTCCAAACATTAGAAACCATTTCGGAATGTGGAGGACTCATATGAGGCTGAGCACTAACTTGAGGGGATGGAAATATCCCTGCAATAGGTTGCCCCCCTGCCTAAAGAGGACAGTTATATAGAGGTAACTACCCCCCAAGAGGAGGGTTCCCACTAGGTGGTGGATTAGGCTGTTGTACGTGCACATACCCACTGACATAAGGACCAACCTGTTGTTGAACCGTAGGAGTAGATGGAGGAGAAGGGGCAGACTCTATAGCACTCATCAGAGAAGTGCTGGATGGAATTCCGAATGTAGATGACATGAGAGAGGTCCATGGAATGGATATTGCGCTAGAAAAGGCACCAAACAAGGATTGGTAACCAAGCGGGTAGACGGGCCACCATACAAATGTGTTTCTGGAAATGTTACAAACATGGATGAAGTTGCAACATGGGCTGTATTGGTCATGGTAGTAGATATAGGTTGAGAAACCATAACAGATATAGTTATGTTTAATTGTCCCAAAGAAGGTTGTCAAGAGAAACTCAAAGGCGAGTTGTAAGGAAAAGAACCAGACAAAGGAGCTTGTGATGGAGTATGAGGAGAAGGAAAATTATGGGCCTAATAAAAATGACCCCCTACTCGAATAGGAGAGGAGGCTTCAAGCTCTGCATATGGAATCTCTTCAATACTCATAAGACCAGGTGAAATTGGTTCACTGTCGGGTCCAAGATATATAGGTTGTGACTGGGTTTGAGACAAAGGAAGAGAAGAGGAAGGTCCTGAAGTAATAGGTGCAGATAATTGAGGTGCCACAGGTTGTGTTGTCTCTGGTTTAATATAGTCAGGTTCAATAACCTTAGGTAATGAGGTTTCTGGTGCTTCTATTTCGACTGTGTTAGACCCACCAGCTAATGGAGAAGTAATCTTGGATTCAGTACTCACAGAAAAAGATGGTTCTAGTGGATCTATTTCAAGTGGAGGACTAGAAGTAATGGCACTTAAAATATTCGATTTGGTAATTTGCATATTTTTGTGCTTCTGAAAATGGCTGGGAGTTGCCTTGGGTGGAAGAGGAAGCTTATTTTACATTATACGCGAATGCCAGAGTGTAGGCTGTTGTTCTTCCACGCTGGTTTAATAAATTTTAAAAATTAACACCAAAAAAAATCAAAGAGGATAATCTAGGCGTAAAGGTTTACGAAGCAACTATGAATTGTAATATACCACCTTGGAGAAACAAGGATTTATGTATGGGCATGCAATACCCTCGAATGGTGTGTTTAGTGTATCTCAGTATACAAGGTGGTTGACTTGTTTACCTAAGGTGAGGATAACATATGATGGACTTCCAAAATATACTTGATGATACGTGGAAGTACAATCTGTGTTAGTGTTGTCTAATGCGTAATCATACAATGAGAGCGTTCCCATATACTTTTTGTGCATGGAGAGCCATCCAATATACCCAAAGGTACGTGGAAAACGATCCAATACACTTACATACGTGGAACGAGATATCACCCCCAGAATGCAACTCTGGCAAAAAATGACAACTCCTTTGTTTATAGATTTCGGAACATGTCTCTAACCTGGACCTGTAGATGTTTGCATTAATGTTTCAAATGCTCCTTAAGATTGATTCAATAATTTTTAAAATTTATCTTGAATTATATTTCATTTTTCAAGGCTCACCGTAACAATGTAAACTTTGAAACAGGAACTATAATCTCAAAACGGGAACTCTAGCCAAAAAACCCCGAAAAAACATCAAAAACAGTGCTAAAAACGAAAAGTGTGTATACTGGAACGATGATTTTATTTTTTAGGGTTCAATTTTGAACATGTTTTAAAAATGGTAGTGACTATGAAATTTACTATGAAATTTTCGCGCAAAATATAGCTTCAAAACGAAAAAAGTGATGATACTAGAACGACGATTTTTTTTTTAGGGTCAATTTTCAAACTTTTTAAAAAATGCTAGTAAAACCAAATTTTTATGTGCCAAACAAAGTTGTTTATGAGGAAAAAAACACATTAAT
>APFE031351801.1:61483-72477 GCA_000404065.3 Pinus taeda | reverse complement strand
AACCAAAAGGTATGTGATCTCTCCTCTCAAGTTTAACTAGGAAGTCCCAATTCCATCAGCATTTACCCTCAAAATGTTCAGCTTCTAACCTCTCTAGCAACTGACCCAATGCCTTAATTTATAGGGCAATGGAGGGAAGTTACTAGGTCCTCCTTCAAAGGGATAAAGCCCTCCTTCAAAGGGATAGCTCCTCCTATCAAGGGATTAGCTCCTTCTCTTTTGGGATGCATGAACCACCTTGGAGTGAACAATCCACGCCAAAATTTCTTCTAGAATCATCTAGAATTAACCCAAAGTGAGTTTTTTAGAATAAACTTGCGCCTTTTTTACTTTTACAGGGGTACGCACCCACCCCTTTACAGAAAGAGCGTGCAGATACGCAGGTAATATGAACAAAGGGTGCGGGCCCGTAGGCAAAAGTGAGAGAAAATGTAGAACCAGAGTTTTATTGATTTTCAATGTATTTCTCTCATTTTCAAAGATTGACATGAAGAGCTAAGGTCTAAAACTTGCTTAGGAGGCCAGTATAAGTGATGATAGACCCATACTGACTGCAAATAGTCACGGTGACGATATTTTTGTGTAACAAATAGCTTAGTCAGTTCCTTCCACATTGCAAAAGAAGTTTCTTTGCCATGAATATTTGAGATAATGTGGTCTTTACCTCCCTCCATGATTATTCTCCTTGCCTTGGCTACATCTTTCTTCCATTGGGATAGGTTTTGGAAATTAGCTGATCCTAGCTTTGGAATGTCTTTCTTGACATATTCCAGCAATCCATTATCATTGAGCACTACCTCCATGTGATCCTTCCAAACAATAAAATTTGAGTTTCCTTCCAAGGCATACTCTAATCTCAGTGCATCGAACGCCATTCTACCAACTCTAAAGAAATCATGCTACATTGAAGCTGTAAATTGTTAGGCATGGAATCCCCCCCAGGGCATGTTTTGGGGCTCAAAGCCCAAGTTTTGACCGAATCTTGTTGTAAATATCCATGAATTGTGGGCGTGGGATATGAAAGTATGATAGAGTCACAGGGTTTTCCACTCTAATTTGGTAATGTAGTGTCAGCTGGATAGACCTACCCATGGTCCGCAAACCATGGGATTGTATAAATAAAGCGAGGCTCTAAGTGTAAAAGAGAAAAAAGAGAAGGAAGAGGTAGGGAAAAATTCTAAGTGATTGAGATGAGGTGTAAAGTGTGTCCTTGGGTCATAGAGTAGGAAAAGGCTTTGCAGCTGAGTGCCCAGAGGTCTAATAGTTTGCAGCTGAGTGCGCGGACCCCTACAGCGAAGTGCACAGGGAAAAGTCGAGTCTGTAACGAAGGAAGGAATTAATAAAGAGAAGTTTTGTTATAATTATGTGTATTTGTTCTGGGGTTAATGAATGATTGATATAATTTGCAAATATACTGTTATTTTACTACGTGTACCTGTATGAATGGTTTATATTGTTAAGTATACTTAAAGCAGTCAAGTAGGAAAAACTAATTAACTAACGTTGGAATATCAGTAAGGTCTTGGGTAATAACACAGAGCACGATGTTCAGCCCTTGTGTAGGGCTACGCGAAGGCAATGTATCAGGCTTTGAAGTACGGGAAAATGCGCAAAGCAACCTGCGTGCAGGGTCAAACCACAAACCAGTTGAACTCCTTAGACATCTCTAGGGTTCGGAAACTTGGTTCTAGCACCCTCTTGTTGGGCACCAAATCGGGCTACCTTTCTGTCGTGTTTCTATCATTCTTTTTGACATTTTTGTACTTATTTACCCATGTTTACGATGCTAAACTTACAAGGTAAATACCCCTAATTTGTCTGATTGGAATATTTTATTAATGAAGTAAATTCACAGAGTCTTATCTATTCACAGCACTAAAATGTATGTTTGACCACAGCTTGGAGAACAGGAACCCTTACTTCAACATCTTGCAGCAAATCTAGTAACAACTAGCCATAAGAAGGTCGCGCAACTAGAGTCACAACTCCCTGAATTATTCTTGGGCCTCTTGTTGATCTTGGTTATCTGGTGTTGGTGTCGTTCCAACTAATGTATATTTCTGAATATGCAGTTACCATGTTTCAGGGAGACATCTTGTTCTCCAGTGCTGTGTATTAAGGACAGATTGTTCCTATAAATGGGGATTCCCCATCGATATTGTAATCACCTGTTACAAATTAATAAAGTATCACCTGTTTTGTTGTTCTAATCTTTGTTGTGACTAACGCAGCCCTGATCAGAGAGCTGGGCCTGCTCTTCTAATCAAGTGTTGCGTCTTTCTGTGTGTGTTATTTATTATTTTATGCTTGTTATTACACTTCTTTACTTCTTGTAATTGTTTCTGGAGTTTTTTATTTATCTTAATCTTACAACAATGTTTTGAATCTTAACCGCAAGCCCTTGGTCAGAATGGATTATGCTTTTTCCCCTGCATATACTGTGTGCATTGCCTTGAAAGGATACACACCTAGTTTAATAAATTAATGTCAAATTAGGGTGAATAAATTGTTCATACCTAGACACCAACATTTTGGCACCGTTGTCAGGGAGGCTAACAAGGTGCAAAACAACAATCGAGACCAACCAGAGGGTCAATCTCTCGTCCTAGGGAGATAATGAGTTTTCTCACTCTGCTTCACGTCCTAAGTGTAGGTGTTCTTTCCGCTTGTTTATTTTCACTTTTCTATTTGATTTTGGGCCACTCTCTTGTCTTGGGGAGGGAAGAGTCTTTTGATGCCCTACTCCAGGCCTTCAGTTAGATTTATTTCTTTTAACCCCTTGTGTGATTTTCAGCGAACCCTAGCTTTTACCCTGGGGAGGGAGGCGTCTTTTGACACCCTGCTTCGGATCTGGAAGTATTAGGTCTTCTCAAGGTTTGTGTTTGTTTCTAGTCCTTGTCTCGGGGAGAGAGGAGTCCTTTGATGCCCTGCTCTAGGCCTAAAACCCTAGATTTTTGTTTTTTGTAGCTACCTTTCCTTTTGTAAGTTCTTTTGTCTTGGGGAAGGAATGGTCCTTTGACACCTTACTTCAAGATTTAAGCATTGTAGGTTCATACCAAGACCTTCCATCATACCAACTTTTGTATGAACCAAGAACCAAATAAGAGGGGCATAGGGAGAGCCCCAAAGAGGGGAGGATTAGATTTGGAAAGAAAAACCTATATCCAACAAATCATAACAAAGGCTGAATCAGAAGCATCCTCTCACACAGCTATGAGACCAGGGGCACGAAGAGTGAAGTCCGAGGGAAAATTAGTAGATCAACCAATGTTGTCTACAACATTATTTGTTGTCAACACAACAAGTCCCTCTAGCAGTGGAAGAAACATCCACCAGTAGACCTGACCAAGAGAATTTTACGCTGGTAATAGTAGAGGAAGAGGTCGCAAGAAAAACATCGACAGGGTCAGACTACTCTAGTAAGGGAAAAGAGGTTGTAGCCGATGGATCAAGCCATTAGGACACAGGAGAAGGAAATGAGGAGGTACTTGCATCACCAAGGGACTGGGGAAGTGCTTCTAAAGCAACTCGGGTTCGAATGGTAAGGAATCCTCAGCCATTTTCCACAGAGCATGTTGAAATTCCCAACGGTTATTGGAAAATATTCATGGCTCCCACAACCTCCACCATTAATTTTCTGATCGGGGATCTGGTAGCCAGTGCACCCACAAAGCCTATTCCATTTGCAGCCTTACCAAACTTTCATGGGCTTGTTTTAGAAGACCCCGACACATTTCTATTTGAGTTTGACATAGTGTGTCACGGGTACGACTACACAACGGATGCCCAAAAGTTAAAAATTTTCCCTTCTACATTAAAAGGAACGGCTCTGCAATGGTTCATGGGCCTTGGAGGAAAGTCCATTTCCACGTGGGATGATATGCAGACATCTTTTCTAGAAAAATACCAGGATTACTGTAAATCCTGGAATATCAAGGAGGAACTTTTCAAGTTCACACAAAAAGAAGACGAGAGCTTGGAAGATTGTGTGGAAAGTTTCAAGTACACCTTACAGAAGTCAGGTCACTCTGACCTGGATAAGGAAATTTTAAAAATTATCCTCCTCCGGGCTTTTCATGAGGACTCAATGGAACTATTGAACATTGTAGGAAAGGGAGACATCTCCAAGGAAAGCTTCGAAGCTATTTGCAAACTATGCATTCAGTGCTCGATGGGGCAAGAAAGAAACAGATAAGGGATTCACATAGCAAGGGGGTCTGGCGAGGGTGTTACAAAGGCAAAAATCGAAAACCTACTAGAAAAATTGAGGACAAATATCCTCAGCACTTTTTCGGCACAAACGGATACTCTACAAGTAAAACAGAAGCAACTAGAATTGGACAGGACCATGGCGATAGTTTTCTCGAAGTGTAGAAGGAAGTACCTGGAAAGGAAATGTCCACTAAACTCCATAGAGGAATGTGCAATCTGTGAGCTAAACCATGCAACAAGCTCATGACCCTCCTTTCCAGGCCTGAAAGCAGTATTTCAAGGGATGGGGGAGGACACAGAGCAACTGTACCTCATGGCGTCTAGGAAGCCATGGTAGCCTCAACCACTGATGGGAAATCAAGGTATGTAACCAGATCCATCTCAGTATTTCAATAATTTTAACATGAATCCTCAGACCATGCCTTATCCCACCATCTGGCCGCAATACTAGTTTCCACCTTGGCAACAGTGGAGTCCTCAAGCCAGTACGATCTTTCCATGGACTCCAACTTGGCGAGGATCCTCTCTTGGGAAGTTTCCTTAGTAGATGCCACAGAAGAAACTCAAAATGCTCTCTAATGTGCCTCTTGGTAATCAACCTGCCCATCCTCAGCTTCCAAAGCAACCTAACCCTAATCCTAATAATAATGGAGCTCATCAAGTTGACGTTCTTAACCTGCCTTCATATACTATCTCCACTTTAGAGTTGTATGAAATGAATTTGCGATTAGGGTAGACAGTTACTGTCCAACCTCCTCTAGTTATCATTGAACAACTTGATAGTGAAGGTAAGGAGGCAGAGCCAATTAGTAAAGAGCCAAAACAAACTGATAGAAACCAGGGAACTCCTATAAAACATCAATCTAAACCACCTTACCCAGAGAGACTAATTATGAGTAAACCAAGCCCTTGAGCTGAATTGTATTTGCTAGGAGAATTTCAGAACTTATTTGTTAAAATTCCCTTGTTACAAGCTATGAAGGATGTGCCAATATATGCAGAGACTCTTAGTGAATATTGTTCAAAGAAACCTACAAAGAAATCTAAAGACTCCCTCACTATTCATGTTATGGGTAAATTATCAGAATTCATGATGGTAAAATCAATGCCAGTAAAATATGGAGATCTAGGGAACCCAATTTTGACAGTACAGATTAATGGGGTAGAGATTACAAATGTGTTGGTAGACCTAGGTGTTGCCATCAATTTCATCACCATTGAAACCATGCATGCATTAGGTATTCGCAATTTGAAACATACACCTACAGTATTGGAATTGGAAGATCGATCTATAGTCAAACCTATAGGGAAGTTGGAAGATATAACAATTTCAGTGGATTCATGGCACTATCCCATAGACTTCCTGGTATTACATACGCAATCTTCATTGGGCAGCCATCCTTTGATTTTGGGTAGACCATGGTTGGCTACTGCAGATGCTTACATTGGGTGCCGTTCAGGGAACATGGTTATGTCTAATGGGCATAACACTAAGAATTTAGTGCTATATCCACCTGCAGAACCAAATCCATCCATAAAACCCGCAGGTGGTAAGAAAACTTTATGTAGGGAAGAGCCCAAAACAGAAAATGAGGAAGTGAGACCAGTCCTCCCTATTGGACAGGCCCTTCAGTTGAAAATGGAATCAGAAGATGATGTAGTCACTTCCTTCATGGATGATCCTTGCTTTGTTTCAAAGCCAAACCAACAAATCCTATAATCTATCCTAAGCTGTGATGCTTAGGAAACTATTGAAATAGTGGAAGGATTAGATGAACCACTTGTTGATGCACCTCATGAAAGTGTTCAAGTGGAATTAGAACCAAGAAAAACCTTGAATATTAATCCAAACCTATTAGAATCCCAGAAGAAGCAACTTGTAGATATCCTTCAGAAACATAAACAAGCCTTTGCTTGGGATTATTCAGATATGAAGGGGATTCCTATAGGAATATACAGGGTAAGTTCCTCAGACAGAACACCAGAAGGACACTGCTCACAAACAGATCACAGATCAATACACCAGTATTTTGACGTGGTTAAAACCCTCAGAGAGGGAAACAGTCCATGGCCTGCACCAACGTGGCTACTACAGGCAATTTATTAATAAAATAATGAAAATTTACATAAGCTTCTCTCATGCACGGTTAACCTACAAATGACCCTCCATGTGCTTTAAATAGAATTCACGGACCAATCGGGTGTCAAGCCACGGATCAAGTGTCGGTAATACCGAGGAGAGAATGAATCGTCGAATCACTACATATCGTGACCGTCAGATTGTAAGTTACAAAATGTACAACGGTAAAGAAACACACTTTACCTAACTCTATACTAGACCAAGATGAACTTAACTATTTCCTATGTGTCGGAATATCCTAACAGACCAACCATAAGATTTCCCACGTGCGCATGTTTTTCTCTGCATGAAAGTGCGTGTACTTTACATCCGCACTTTTTGTTCAGTACACCTGTGAATATGTCTGCACCTTTTGATCAGAGCACCTGCAGGACCTGCCGATGTCCACAGCTTTGTGAACAGGAACCTCCGGATATCTCATTTTCTATTATTTTGAGAGCTTAAACTTGTGATCTGCTATTTGAGTGAGTTGCCATCAAGGACAACACTTATGTCATCGAGCCAAACCTGTGTCATAATACCAACAGGAGGCCCAATCCATGTTAGTGTTGTCTAATGCAAAACTGCACAGTGAGAGCATTCCTTTATACTTTTCATACTATAACACCACCCTATATACCTGAAGGTATGTGGACGAGCTATGATATACTTACATACGTGGAATGTGGTATTGCAGACAATTAACAATAGTTGCTATGTTTTACGATGCTGGAACATGTCTCTAGCCTAGACCTCTAAATGTTATGCGTTAAGTTACAATGCTCCATTAGGTTAATTGAGAAAACTTTTAATTTGATCTTCTTAAGAATTTTCCTTTCAAGGTTAACCACGTGACGTATGTTTGCAATTCCTATAATGCAACTAACATCAGAAATATTCTTTCATTTGATTAACAATGAAAATCATAGCTAGTAAGGGACAGAGAAATCTGATCTTTGACAAAGAGAAAAGAGCACACCTAATGGAGTTTCCCTAGCTATTCCTATCAAGCATTCATAAACAACAATATGCACAATGAAAGTATTTCTCTTCAGTCCATATAGTGTTTAGGTGAACAAAAAGGAACTAGATGCACATACAACCAATCAATCTTTTTGCAAGAAATGAATACTTTAAGATGGTTTCTTTTCGAAAGAAATGAATACTTGATGACAATTCCTTTTCAGACAATATTAATAGACTATAAGCTAACTTTGACAATGAATTGATAATGATAAATAAAACATTTAACACTAAACAATCAAGGTCAAAGTAGGGTTAGGAAGAGAAATACAACTTAATTTCAGAACCACAAGAATCATTGATCTTCTAGCAAACAACAAGAGAAGCAACTTTGGAAAAATAAGTCCAAAGGTGGGTTTTTAGCCTAAGAGGAATCAACGCAGGCCAAAGAGGGAGACAGTGCGTTGTAATGCACTGTCTCTAAGGAAGGGGTTACTCTGCAGTGCACTGTGTCAAGACAAACATTGCGCTGGTGCCAAAGAGTCAATTCAAGAGACATTCAAGCACAAATTTTGACTAAAAATAGTTCAAAAAGGCTAAAATAATATCAATAAAGATAAGCAAAGTCTACTAGGGTGTAAAATGATGAGGGTAAGCCACCAAGAATGATTGTCATTACCCAGTATGGTTGCCGATTTGTTACATGGAATTTTCATTTATGGATAAACACATTTTCCCTAGGTGGGTGACTACACCTAGAACAACAGAAAGAAAGTAGTTTAATATTTTCTTATAGAATATAGATGAGATAGAGAAATTTACTTGTAGTCTTTCGCTTCCTAAATCTCAATTGAGTCGCTCTCATCACTCTCACTTGAACTAAATCCACTCAAAAGGTACCTACATCAAAAGAAACAGAAACAAGAAATGATCAAAGCATACATGAACTATCGACTATAAAACAATGGAATTGAAGACATTGAAACACATAATCATCACATATATGAAAACTCATATGAGAAAATGAATAAGCTCTTTATTAGTGTAGAAGGAAGAGTATCACCCAATACAATTCGATCCTATGCCACTCCTCCAGCTTCAGTTCAACCCTTGCCACATCAAAAGAACACAATTCCAGTAGCAAGATAGTGATGGTGGTGGAGCAAGTATCAGCTTCCACCCCATCAAGTCCCTGAAATTCAAAAAAAAGAAGAAGAAGAAGAAGAAGAAGAAGAAAAAAGAAAGAGACTCAGGTGAAAACCTCCATGAGGCACCTGATTCCCACTGTTGGCTTGAAAATATCTTGAGGCGACCCAAAAGTGTTGAAAAAAGAAAAAATATAAAGATCTCTAGGTGAAAACCTCTTTTGAGGCACCCAGCGTAGGCAACTAAGATGAAAACCTCCTTGGAGGCAAACTAGTTGTTTTATAAAAAAGAGAAAAGAGAGAAAAGGGAAAGAAATGGAAATGTTGTTTGTAGGTCAGAAAAAGGAGAATAATTTCAGCTTGAGAGGAACAGAAGGACCTAAAAAATCCATATTTCAATCCCTCCATCTCATATTCTTCATCATTTCATCCATTTTTCCATTTATTGTAGAAAATACACAGGCTCTGTATTTCTACAGGATTCCCTATAATCCTACAAGATTCCCTATAAACATACAGGAGTTTCTTGTAGGAATTACAATGGCCTTGAAATCCCAAGAAAAGTGATCTTAAAGCAAGGGGATGACAAGCTTGTGTCTGAAAAAAAAAAAAAAAAAAAAAAAAAACATTCACTCGCCACCACATCCACGCCAAGCCTTTCCATCACATGTTACCCCTGCATCCCTCCAATAAAGTCAATATATATTATAAATATTATATAAATATATATATATATATATTAATATAATAATATAATATTAATATAATATATAATATAGATAGATAGATGAGGGAGAGAAGGAGGACAGAGGGACAATACTAGAAGACCACAACTCTCACCTACCATTCACTACAACCCTTCTCTACTCATGTCAACAACCCTCATGCTCTAGAAGTGAGAAAAAGTATGAAACTTTAGGGGAGAGGGAGCTACAGGACATCTTGTAGGTTTCCTGTAGGAAATCCTTTAGTAGCCTATCCCACAAAGGAGACTTCCCAGGTTTTCATCCATCTTAAGTACAAAGATTCCAAGGATGAGGAAGCTTCTCCAGAGCTCAGTAGAAATATAAAGATCACCAACATCACTCTCCAACACCTGATCAAAAGAAAATAGCATAAAAAGAAGCCAACGCAAAGAAGGATATGCAACAAATACATAGCACAGAGACATCATTCCAACATGCATCATCATCAAAGCATCTTACCCATAGGTATGTCATCTTACTCATTCTCTCTCATTAGTATGATATGATCAAAACTGTAGGATTATGTAAGAGTTTGTTTTATAAGCAAAGGTGGCTAGTTAACTTGGCCACCTTTGGCTAGTCAACAAGGAGAAAATAGTTAGATCATTCCACATGTTGCAACAGTCAAATTAGAAGAAAAAGGAAATAAGGAAAAAAATATGTAAGTTACTGAGGAATGAAGTGGGAGATGACTACGAGGTAAGGTGGAATGATGGACTGATAGTGGGACAAACAGTCCAAAATGAGGTGCTCGTACTTAGATAGCCAGCACACCATCCCACACGATCATCCATATAAGGAAATAAAACATTGATTCCCATGCAAAGAGAGCATTATAACTCTCAATAATTCATCAAAAAGAGGTTGCTCTCGGCCTTCTTGAAGCAACACCTATAGGAGACAGTTAACATTTTGTAGCGTAAGAGACCTACCGGATGCAGAGCACTCAATCTACAGGATTATCAATGGGCACTAAAGGGAGGAGAAATCAAAGGTTGTACTCAACAGAACGTAACAAGTAAGGTAGGAGTTATACCTTTTACGTTTTCCAATTAAAAAGAAGAAAAATCCTCATTTGATTAAAGGAAATTATAGTCTAGGAGAATTGTATTGCAAAGTTAACACTCCAACCTCTCTCAACCATGAGAATTCTTGAATTATATCCATCCAAGCCTCCACAATTACCAGGGAAATATGACAGGTTTTTTTAACAAGAGAGAACCCATAAACACAATAAGAATCCACCAGCATCCCCCCATAGTAGAAATTTTCACCAGGCACCAATGGATGGGGTTCTTTGAGAGGATGAGAGGATATTTCCAGGCCGGCATCAAATAGATAGGAGATGGCAGTTGACCAGTGTCGGGCATATTCATATCAATGGTACCCCTTCGCTCCTTGAAGGGTATAATGGTAAACTTACAAGCGTTAAGAGAATACCTAATGTGATTGATGAGTAAATGATTCTCACCCCAGCCATGGAAGGCCAACCACGCCTACCCATGGTGCCTATCCCTTGGTGAATCCATCCACCAAACCATCATTTCTTCAATCAATCACAATAAGTTGGGTCATGACCAATTAGGTCGGTCATTACCTCAGCAAGCAATACGATCGGGGAGAGCCAATAAGGGGGAATAAAGTGAGAGGAGGGCCAAATCGAGCCGATCGAGCTGTAGTATGAAGCAGATACTTCGGGGCAATGCGCTCGAGACAGGAATCAACGGCTGGAGACTACTCATGCATGTCCCGAAGCCTGGGAGGTCCGTCGAGGACCGGACGGGGCCCGGACGAATGCATTCCAGTTCC
>APFE031351801.1:49076-61280 GCA_000404065.3 Pinus taeda | reverse complement strand
CCCAGAAAGCACATAATTCTTTCAAACCAAGCAAACTTGCAAATTCACTCAAATTCACTGAAAAAGAAAAGAAATGAAATCAAAGCCAAAGAAAATAAACAATTCTATGAACTCATGACCGAACTCAAGACCTCAAGAGAGACAGTTCATAAATCACCAACATGAAAATACAAATACCAATTACAAGCCAAGGCCCATACAGAATGGAATACAGGATTGGTGGCCAGAGACTTTTTTGTTTCACTCATACCCCTCACTAGGACCCATGCCACTACTGTGGTGAAAATCCTATTAGTAGAAATCACCCCTGAAGTTATAAGCAGAATCACTACACTCCCTTTGGGGTTACCTTGGAGAAAAGAAGATAAGGGTAAGAACACCTTTGCAAAAAAGAAATTATTTTGGGAAGGGGAGGAGCTAATGGAAGAAAAAAATGGGGTCAGAAGAGGAATCATTCCATACCCTTGGAATGAAGTTAGTTACCACCTCATCAAATACATATCATGTGAAGGGACAT
This sequence comes from Pinus taeda, assembly GCA_000404065.3. NCBI lineage: Eukaryota > Viridiplantae > Streptophyta > Pinopsida > Pinales > Pinaceae > Pinus > Pinus taeda. Next base: position 60,763 of record APFE031351801.1, on the reverse strand, counting down.
ACATTGGGGTGTATGGATACCATTTTAGACTCCTCCAATAACTGAGATTTGGATTAGACATGCCTCCTTAAAATAGATTAATATACCCTACTTTCTTCTTCAATCAATGATAGACATAAGCATCAAAGTGAAGGAGGGAAAAAACAACAACTAGCCCATCATGGGTTGATCAAACTCATCCTGGAAGATGCTCTTCAAAACCTAAGACTCCCTAGTGCATGGACAACCTTCGAAGACATGCAGGCAGGAGGGGAAATTCAAGATCTTGAATATGACAAAAGCCTCACTACTAGCGAGAGGGAAGAATAAACAAAAGAAGAAAATGAAGAATAAATAGAAGAAGAAAATGAAGAGGAAACAGAAGAGGAGAAAGAGGAAGAAAAGGAAGAGGAGAATGGAGGAGAGACATAAGAAGAAATAAAAGAAGAGACAGATGAGAAAAGTGAGGAACTAGAGGAAGAAGATAAGGATAAATATAAGAATGAGAAGGAGAATGGACAAGAGGAAACAAAACAGAAGGAAGAATAGAGGCCTACAGTTCAAGGAAAATAAGGGGAAGAATCACCAAGGGTATCTCCAGAACCCACTGAGAAAGAGGCGACAACTGCTCTTACTACCCTAGGTACATTTATAAGTCAAAAGGGAAGAGGCAAAGACAAACCCCACTCTACTTCAAAACAAGAAAGAGCATAAGGATTAGGCAGGGAATAACTCAAACCCCCACCAAAACTCCTATTGTCATTGAATACTTACCAAAGTAGCAAGAAAAGGCAGCTCCTCTAGAGAGAAATCAAGGAGAAGGATTATCAAGACATGCCTCTCCCAAATCTGCCATCACTTATGTAATGAGGATTGTCACAAAGTCAACCTCATCAAAGGGAAAAGGTCTCCTACAGGAGTCACAAGAAGACCTATAGGAAGAAGAGGTCATCCTACAGGAAACCCTATCAAACCTATAGGATGTACCGAAAAGGGACCAAGAACGTATCACTCCACAAGAAACAACGAAAGAATACCAAGAGCTAACGGAACCTAGTCCACAGCTAAACCTCCACTCTACTATAGATTCATTGAAGGAGGTATGGTAATCCCACACAAATTTTTCATTCCCTTATTATTTGAGCTTGAAAGAGAGAGGGCAAGCACACACAAGTGGATGAAAATTTCCAAATCAAAAGGAGTGGAGGACGTAGGCCACATAGAGGAAAAATTCAAAGAGATGGACAAAGAGCTTAGTAGCATAAGGGAGAGAGAGGAAATGATGAAACCTTAGTTAGAAGCAGAGAATGCATGGCTAATAGGACAACTACACGAAAGGGAAATCTAGTTGGCAACTATGGCTAGTTTATCCTTGGAGGCAATCTAGTGCAGGATGCCAACAAAGTATTAAGCCTTGTATCTCAAGGAACAATGGCTATAATTCCAAATCAACAATTTAGCACAAAGAGGCACTATGCCCTTCCAGGACTATATACAATTCATTGATCTCCGTGATAAAAGCACCTTGGAAGATAGAGAAAAAATGTATGAGTTTTACCTACACAACTTGGCCTTGATAGACTTGAATGTGTGGGACCCAAATCCAAAACTAGAAGACTTGCAATTGATGGCCTTAGAATCCTGGATGAATCAAGATGAGGCAAGAGCTACATAAATGAAAAAGGTAATGGCAAGAGAAGAGACAAAACCCCTCATGATCAGAGCTAAACAATCTAATCTAATGGATGTCATCAACACCCACAACCTCATTTCAAAAGATCCTAAGCTTTCACCTAGGTACCTTGCTACACAAGAACAAGTAGTCACACAATTTGAAGACATGTTCAAATTTCTAGGAGATGACAACATGCAATCTTTCCAAAGGAGGTGGAGCACCTTTCCTTACATTGTAAAATTCAGAGAACACCATTCTCCTCAGAGAATGAGAGAGGCACTAAATAGAACACCCATGTATTAGCAGGATCTACAAAGACTCAAAGTCAATTGGATTGGCTTGAGACTCAATCCATCACTGCTTTTAGGAATGTTGACAGGGAGGAGAGAAGAAGAAGAAAGAAAGCAGTGGGAAGAGATAGAGAGGAAGCCAGGATTTTATTTACAGAAAGAGGAAACTACAACAGAAGCATGGGATGTCAGGCATGTTAGGTAAACTTGACTCGGGATAGAGTCAAAAGAGGTTAAACAATGATGGTTTTGGGGCACATGGTATTTTGCACCCATGGTATTCTGCCCATGGTATTATATGTAATGGAGCCTAAGGAGGTTAAACAGTGATGGTTTTGGGGCACATGGTATTGTGCACCCATGGTATTCTTCCCGTGGTATTAAATGTAATGGAGCCTATAGAAGGCTCGAAGGACTTCATTGTAATGCAAAGGCCTAGAGGTGAGTGATGAAGGCTCATTTGGCCGGATTGGCCAGGGTTTTGGCCAAGGATAATGGGATTTCATTATGATCGGGTTTTTCCCTAGATTTGGGGTTTTCCCAAATAAACATGTGTTTATGTGTTTATGGTTGCTACTGGTTATTTTTATATTTGTTTCTCTCAATAATTCTCTGTAATTAATTTGTGTTCTTGGTAAATTTCTTAATAATTGGTATCGGAGCCATGGTTGAGGGTTTGGGCTCCAAATGTACGCCTTCAGTGAAAGATTTATTTTAGCCCAATGGATAAAAGGATCAGTGCAGAAGTTTGTTGTTATTGTTCGTGAGATCACCATTGAAAATGGTTAAAGAAATAATTGAATTTAGATTTGGTATGAATATGGATCAGTGATGTGGTCAGGGCCTGCCTTGAAGGACTGAGATGGGCCATCGGGCTTCAGATCTGATCAATTGGATTTCTACATGCCTAATTGCTTAGTCATATATGTATCATCTGTTGGATTGATTTCACATGAAGAAGTTGAAGGACGAGAAGCTTCGGCATCAAAGTCAAGGAAGGTAGCAAAGAAACAAAACAAAGATGCTCATAATTGAGAGAAGATGGGTCATAAGAGCAACAGCAATAAACAAAAAAAAAAAATTAATGAAGTCAAAATTATTACATGTAAATGGGCATACTATTGTAAGACTTGGTAAGGCATGTGTAACCTTGGGTAATCGCTGGTAAAGTCTGGGTTAGACCTAGGTGATAGGGGCGATGTCGGGTTAACAATACCCCGGGTGAAACTTTGAGGGGGGTAAGAGCTAGAGTGAGCGGGATTGTCTCACCTAGCAAGTTTGACTGGAGTTAGTAAAGGAACCCCAAGCCAAGTTTAAGGCGGGAATTGTTAGGTAAAATTGACTCGGGATAGAGCCAAAAGAGGTTAAACAATGATGGTTTTGGGGCACATGGTATTGTGCACCCATGGTATTCTGCCCGTGGTATTATATGTAATGGAGCCCAAGGAGGTTAAACAGTGATGGTTTTGGGGCACATGGTATTGTGCACCCATGGTATTCTACCCGTGGTATTAAATGTAATGGAGCCTATAAAAGCCTCGAATGACTTCATTGTAATGCAAAGGCCTAGAGGTGAGCGATGAAGGCTCACTTGGCCAGATTGGCCAGGGTTTTGGCCAAGGATAACGAAATTTCATTATGATCGGGTTTTTCCCCAGATTTGGGGTTTTCCCAAATAAACATGTGTGTTTATGTGTTTATGGTTGCTACTGGTTATTTTTATATTTGTTTCTCTCAGTAATTCTCTATAATTAATTTGTGTTCTTGGTAAATTTCTTAACAAGGGAGGCCACAAGAGCAATGAAGGACATGGACATAGATTAAGTTGCTCAGAGGATGAGAAACACTTTCAACAATAGGGTGATGATGAGCCTCATCATTGGGTAACTATATGGACTGTAATACACCTCCAAGATTACTAAAATCAACTCTTCTCATAATTCCTTACATTTTTTAATTATATTTTGCTTAATGAGATGAGTAAAAGATGTTATGTCTAGTGGTCTAATGTGCATTGATTATAGGCTTTTGGGAGAAAATCATGGCAATTTTGGCTGATTAAGGTGCAGGAAATAAAATGAGACAAGAAGGAGAGATTATAGGAAATGGATCTTCCTCATTAAATCCTCACTCATTCGAATATCCCTCAATCAAATCACAGTAGCTCAGAGTTGCAAGCAGCCGAGTCATGGAGATCATGGGTAGCTGAGACAATGATAGTTAAGAACCAGTTCATCCTGAGTTTGGGAGTTAAGCCTCCCTATATTTAAGGAAGTTGTTGGAGACTTCATTTTATAAATAAGGAGGTCTAGAGCCTCATTAGGATTTGGATTTTTTTTATGTAAGAGCACTAAGCATTTTCGAGTCAAAGGATTGTGGCAAAACACTGTTATGTAATTTTTGATATGATAATGAGAATGAGCATTTCCTCGATCCAACATTGAGTTGACTCAAAAGGCTGAAGCTATTGGGTTAGGGCCAAAGCCTAGCAGTAAAGTTTCCTCTTATTGTACTTGTATGCTTAGGTTATTTCATATATTAATTATTGAATTGATTTTGGCATTGTTTCATTGCAAGTAGTGGTGAATTTGATTAGTTTGCTTCCATTTGTGCATAGCTTTAGAAATATCTTTAGAGAGATAAAGGAATACCAAAAAAGATGATATCAAGTGGATTTGGCCTCAATCCACCCTTCGGGGACCATGGTTTGAGGAAAAAATCCCATTCAGCCCCAAAAAGATAGAATTCTGATTTCTAATGGAATTTGGCTTTTTCTACTAATTAGATCAGCATCTTTTCAATTTTCAAGAATAGTTTATGGTTTTTATTTCTAATATCTCCAGCATTTTATTAGATCTCATGGTGTTTCACATTATTCTCCAAGTATTTCCATGCATGAACTAGGCAACTAAATAATGGAATTTTGTTTCCTTATGTTGATTGTAAATCTTTCTTGTTTGACATGATTCATGGGTAAATGCCAGTGGTGTATGTATTGCAGGAGTTTCAATAGTGGAGGAATATCTCATGTTAGCAGCCCCAGCCCAACCTCATTCATCCATGATCACCAACAACCACTAAGTCCATCAACCAATTCACATTCCATAAGAACAACTTTCCGGGTTTGTTGAGCAAATCCAACCATCTCACAAACTCTGGTTTGAGCTCTGACGAATTCCTAGCCACTCCCTTGCCTTATTTCTTCCATGTTTCACCTTCCCTAAGCCTTATACCACCTTCCAAACTCCTCCTTATGCTTTCGGTCAAATCCTGTAGAAATACATGGGATCCTATAGGAGCATTAGGACATCCTATAGGTTCATTAGGACATCCTATAGGACAACCTATAGTGGGCTAGTTTGAGGCCAATTTGAGGAAAATGCATCTAGAAAGTTAGGATAAGACCCTTGTTTGCCTCTTAAGCCATTTGACCCTTCACAACCATCTCGAACCTACCTGCCATACCACCAAGAAGATTTAGCATTCACATTTTCACAAAAAAGGGACAAAAAGGAAAAAAAAGTTATTGTGTTCATTCATATGCACAACAGTAAAGTGTTTGATTATCTCAAATTGCATGCCTAGGATAGTTAAGATTACACACATGTTAGCTTAGAATTATTTTGAAGCAAGATCTCTTAACAAATAGTTAGATGAGTGGTGTGTTTGAAGCATTTATTTCAGTGTTTCATTATTGTAGTAGACAATATTTCACTTCTCTTAATTAGGGTAAAATTCCCCTTTCTCCATTGGTAATCAAACTTCTTCTAAATCAATAGAAGGCTGGTTTGAGAAACCATAATGGTCTATCGCCAACTCAGAAATAATAAAGAGTGGACCCATTGCATTTGCTTGTGTATACAACACTGTCACCTACAAGTTTGTACGAACCCTGGGTTGATAAATTAAAGTTGGTAGCCCTAGGAGTTGCAACATTATTGATGCAATACTAGTTCTCATAAAGACATTCTTCCATGTATATTATTCTTTGACTCGAACCTGGTGATATCCAGACTTCAAGTTCAAATTGGTGAAGTATTTTGCATGTTGCAACTGATCCAACAAATCATCTATCCTGGGCATGGGGTATTTTTTATTGAGTGTGATTTTGTTAAACACCTTGTAGTCTATAAACATCTTCCAAGTCTCATCCTTCTTTGACACAATGATGATGGGTGACCCACATCTTTATGTACTTCGCCAGATCGCACCCCGTTCTAGCAGTTGTTGCAACTGTTTCTTCACCTCACTTACTTCTATAACAAACTGCATGTACAACCCAAAATTTGGCAAGGGGGAGTTCGGAAATAGTTGGATTTCATGTTCCACTACTCTTTTAGTTGGTAATTGTTTGGGCTCTCCAAACACATCCCTGTAGGATTGTAATAAATCCTGCAATTTTCGTTTATGCTTTTTGGTACACCCCTCAAGGGATGCTTTGTCTCTTATTCACTCCTCTTCAGACTAAATTTCTCTTAAAAACAATAAAACATACTTATTAAGGGAACTAATAAATTTCTTGGCTTGGTTGGCACTTACCAGTGAAATTTTGGACTTTCCTTTGTGCATGTTGATGATGAATGATTTCCATCCTCGACGAGCCAATACTAGTTGGATCTCCTCATGAATATTACATCACGCATGCACATGTATCAAATCCCAAACATGAATCCATGTACATCAAGGGACACCACATCTAGATCTACTTCATCAATAAAATTAGCATTGATAGTAAATCTATTTTTACACTATTTTGTTACCTTCAACTTTGCATCCTTTCTTACCCATCCCATATGGGTTTTGATGGTCACAAACTTCCAGCCCCAACTTCTTGACCAACTCTGCTACAATGAGATTCTCTTATGATCCTAAGTCAAATAGAACATCAATCTTCATCTTCTTGAACTGTATCTTTATATGGAAGAGTTTGGTAATTTATTTATCTTCATAATGTTGAAGGCTACTCAGATTCACCTCCTTTTGCACTAACGTACAAACAATCTTCCCATCCACATCCAAGCTATTTTCAACATGGTTTCTCGAATCAGTGGCCATGAGATTATTCTTCTTGTTCTTTGGGTTTAGCTATGGATGCAACTTCCATCACTTTTTCTTTATATGGGCATGAATGTTGCAATGGTTGCAGTGGTTGCTAGGATCTTTGACTCCCATCCTTTTATCTCTTCCCCCTTTTTTATTCTTTATTCCTTTCTTATAAGCATCATGTTTCTCCTTTTTCTTTGATCCACTTGATTGCACTCTCTTCAAGCCTATGTTCTCTAGGTATATGCCTATACACAAGCCTCATCCACTAATTTGAGCTTGAATAGCATCATTTATTAATGTAGATGGCAAAAAGACCCCTTGTATACTTGAAGAGTACATATGGGTTTTTTGAATAGATACCAAGGATTATAACCATCTTTCTGAATTTCATGGTATACTCCACAACGATTTGGCCTAAATTTTTCCTAAAGTAATGCCACCGGCTCCATTGGTCCTCCACATACCAAATGGGATAAAATTGTGACTTAATGATGGCTTTTAAATATTCCTTCTTAGTCACTCAAGGCTCTTCCTCTAACCTTATGGTTTTCGCATGGATCTCCCACTAATTCATTGAATGGCCCTCCAATTTTAGCCATGCAAATGATAATTTTTGTCCTTTCTCAATCTAATGGACACTGAAATAAAATTCCAATTCATGCAACCAATGGTTTAGCTTCAGAGCATCGATGTCACCTTTGTATGGCTTGATATCAATTTTTTCTTCCATTTTAAACAAGGACTGATTCACAACACTCAAACCAGGTTGATATTTTCCAGATTATTTCTTCAACTGGTTCTCCAGTTCTCCCCCATATTCTAATCCCCATTCATATATTTCATCTACATTCAAAACCCCATATTCTCCAAATATCCCCAAATTGCTATTCAAGGCCTCCATGATGAGGCTTACATTGTAGTTGATATCTACAACTTGTTTCTCTAGCTACATAAACATCACCTCTGTAAGATCAGAAGGTTTGTTTACATACTCATTGGTCATGATTACAATTTTACAATTTTCAGCCTCGCCGATCTAGATCCCTGCAATCTCCACAAAATACCCAAAGAAACCTAGTCTGATGCCAATATGATTTGTAAACTACCATGGATATTCCACTGGATATTTCATCACAATAGATCTTATAATAATATACTATTATAGTTTTATTAAACATCTAGATTTGTAAATTTAAATGTAATTAGTGCATGCATGCAAATGGAAATTATGTAGAAATGTATAGAACAAAAATAATCTCACACACACATAAGACAAAATATATGCTCTAGGACACCCTTTCGAGAGAAAACACAACTGGAAAGTGATGTCACTTCACTCTCTTTCTATATCTAGAAAATAAGGTTGTAGGTACAAAGAAGTAATGCCTGTGGCTCGTGGACTACTACAACACACAGATACTCTATGTGTTCTCTATCTCCTTTCACTCCTGGATATCTTTTCTTTCCTATGGAACAAACTTATCTCAAAAGAATGGAATGCCTCTTCTTCCTAGTGGGCCGGTTATAACACAACTCGATAGCCTACTAGTGGTTAAGTTTGACTATATCAACTCTTAACTAGAGTTTCGATATAGACTATTCTAATTTCTTTTAAATCACACACATGTGTCTAGCCCCTTTTCCATCAACAATTGGGGTTTATGCAACATCCTCTTGAATTATAGGTGTGAAACCAAGAAGGTCAACTTCTTAGTGGCATACCATTTGAAATACAGACTCTGAATGGTGTGCTTCTTGGACCGTTGGAAAGATATTTATGTGTAGAATAGCATTTAAATATATGGCGCTAAATGGGAAAATTTTTTACCCCCCAAAAAATCCATTTGATGCCTCAAAACACTCCCAAAAGGTTTTATAACTTGTTTTTCCAAACTAGGTCCCAATAGTAAAAATGTTCCTGTGAGCTAATTCCTCCACCTTTTCCACTCTGAATGCATCGAGATGGATGAAAAAAAATATAATTATCTAATTCAGATCAGATGTTCATAGTGGATCAATTTAGACTCCATCCATAGACTAAAGAGACCAACAGGGATCTTCCTCATCTAAATAGCCTCACATGATACTTGACTAGCAACGATATACTCGGCCTCTGTTGAGTTGAGTGCTACAGATCTTGATTTCTTACTGTACCAAGAAACTATTACTGACCCACCACTAAAGGTTTCTCTCAATGTTCCTTCCTATCTAAGGGGCTCCCTACCCAATATGTATCTATGAATCCTTAGATCTTCACTCCATTAGTTTTCTTGTACAATAAACTAAAGTATGTTGTGCCTATGTGGTATCTAAGAACATGTTTTTCTACTTTCTAGTGAAGCTTGGTGGATCCACCATGAACTGACTAAGCTGGTTCACTAAAAAAAAAAAAATATCGGACCTCATGTTCACCAAGTACATCAAGGACCCCACCAATCGTTTATAGATAGTGTCATCTACTACCTCCCCTATAGAAGCATACTCATTCCTCCAATTAGTACTTAGAGAAGTATCCATGGGTTTGAAATCCTACAATATGGAATCTCTGAAGGATCTCAGAGGTGTACTTCCCCTGTCCAAAAAATATCTCTCCATATTCTCGCCACACCTCCAAGCCAAGGAAGCATTGCATCAAACCCATATCCTTCATCTCAAACTCTCTTGCAAGGTCCTCTTTGCAAGACTAGATCATCCTGTCATCTCCTCTCAATATCAAAATATCCACATAGAGAAATAAGATGAGCAGACTGCCATCTATCATAATGTAGTAGAGATCAGAATCTTCTTCAATCTTAGTGAAGTGAAGCCAAATCCACTGATATAAGAATTTATGCAAGTGTAACAAGCACAAGGTTCCTACTGCAGACCATATAGGGCTCTCTTGAGCTTGCACACATCTGTCTCCCTGCTAAAGGTTTAGAACCCCTCAAGATGCTCAATGTAGATCCCTTCCTCAACCACTCCATTGAGGAAGGAATTATTAACATCCCTTTTGTAGATCCTCCACCCAAATTGTGTTGCCAATGCAAGTATGGTCTTGCTAGATGAGTATCTTACCACAGGGGAAAATGTCTCATAATCAATACCCTCCACCTATGAGAAGCCTTTGGCCACAAATATGGCATTGTACTTCTCAAAATTTCCATAAGCTACATGTTTCACCTTATACACCCACCTTTAACCAATAATAGATCTACCCTCAGGTCTAGGCACAACATCCCAAGCATCATTCTTCGTGATGGAGTCATACTCCTCCACCATGGTATTTGCCCACACCTGTTGGGAAACTTCCTCTTCAAAATAAGATGGATAAGCATATATCAATTCTATCATGAGTGAAATATATCTTGTATATTGGTCTCATCATCTCCTCTGTCTGTGAGAGGAACTAGGTGCTCCAACCTACTCCTGAGCTAAAGCACCAATCTGCCAACCATCCTAGTCCTCTTCCTCCCTTATTTGGAAGGCTCTATGAGTGAGCGCTTCCAACCATTCCATTCTCTTCTTCTCCACATGTTGCTGCTCCAAATCATGCTCCTAGAATATCCTCTTACCTTTGAGGAAAATCTAACTCTGTGGATCTAACTGAGGCTCGTCCTTTGGAACTAGAAGATCATCCTTTGGTGGTATGCTTAGCTATCACTCTAGAGAAAACTTCATGGATTTCTCCTCATCAAATATCTTATCCCTCCTCATAATAGTCATCCTGAGTGAGCACATGCACACCTAGTAAATATGAGGTGTCTTAGTATATCCTACAAAGATCCCCCTATCTGCAGTGGGCCCCAACCTTTTCCTGCTATCTTTGGATACATGACAATAGACTATGGATCATGTTATCACTCACTCTAAAAGAGAGCTCCAGTTGTACAAAGAGGGAAGAATAGATCCATTCTAACTTTTTCTTGAGAAACTCTGATATTTTCTAAGAAACTGTGATAGCCAGCTCTGGGATGCATCAGCAAGCCTCATCTACCGTCTACACCAACCTTTGGTTCTGTGACACCAACTCGTTGTGCTGCAAGCTGAGATGCTCAATATTTCTCTTCTGTTCACTAAGAACTTGGATCGCGTGGCTCTCCCTAGCACGTAGCTCTACTGTTATTACATCCTGTAGCTGATTGAATTTTTCCCGGGGAAGGGCAGCTAGATTAAGGCCAAGGCCTTTCATCATGATAATTATGAACCAGTCCATCACATCTGTTGATACTAATGCTCCATCTGGCAACACTATTGTGTTGGCCATCCTCGCATGCAACATCTACTATGTTGTTTAAGTGCCTGTTGCGACGTGGGTAGACAGGATACCTTCCTGAGGGGGACACACCTTTAACTCCTGCAGTTGTGCCCTGAGGGCCCCCAACACACTATGGTGCTTCGTCATAAAATCTTCGAGCACTTCACTAGTGGCATCGTGTACCATCTTCCCAATGTCATGGATATCACCTTCAGTTAAGGTGATCATGTCAATTGCCAGCTTCGAGGCCTTGACCTTCTTTCTTGAACCCGATCTTTCTACGATGCATGGTTCTTTGAGATGTGTGGACATGGTCCTTGGGTCTATGTTCCTGTTAGGATATTCCGACACATAGGAAATAGTTAAGTTCAACTTGGTCTAGTATAGAGTTAGGTATAGAGTTAGGTAAAGTTTGTTTCTTTACCGTTGTACATTTTGTAACTTACAATCCGACGGTCAC